>JBAIZL010000005.1:101407123-101634623 GCA_036971475.1 Prosapia bicincta | reverse complement strand
TCTCTATACTCATCCTTCGAGTCAATTTTGAAAGCTAGCAGCGCAGCGCCATGTCTTCTAGGGGTTTCTTGCACGGTACATTATTACATATACTCAAATTTGTATACGATACATTATGTTTGTATTAAAACATACATACACATCTCTATGTACACATAAACCTACAAACACATATTCCTGTTTCAATATGAACGGCATAAACAAAAAATAGAATTAGATAATTTTTAGGTTTTAAACACTAACCAGTCTTTCTTTATCAAATGAATAAATGAGGTTTTTAAAAAACTATGAAGAATATATAAAATACTTAAACTACAGCAGAATGTATTTATTTATACACATCATAAGGTCTGCAGCTGCTCCTTAATAAGCCGAGGTGCCATGAGTAAAAAAAAGTAGTAGTGTTGTCAGTTTTTCGTTTTGTTCGTGTGTGTGTGTGTGTGTGTGTGTGTGTGTGTGTGTGTGTGTGTGTGTGTGTGTGTGTGTGTGTGTGTGTGTGTGTGTGTGTGTGTGTGTGCGTGTGCGTGTGCGTGCGTCTGCGTGCGTGCGTGCGTGTGCGTGCTATGGCTGCAACCTATATAGCTATAAGAACTTGTATAATACTCACTATATTCGTCCGTGAGAGAAAGATTGTGAAAACAGAAAGTTTATAGTAAAAAAAATCTTCCATCTGAGATATTAGGTCAGATTTAGTTTTAAGTGTGTTGTGACGTAAACCTAGGGTGGACGATATTTCTGTCGTGGTTGGAGGAGGCGTCTACAAGCGGAAGTAATGGACAAGTAACGAGCCCCATAGTACTGCATGGGAGAAATGAAGGAGGAAGAATCAAAATGCCGTGGGTGTAGTGTTGTAGGTGGGAGAGGTCTCCAATCCTTACAGAATATCGCTTGACATTTAAGTACCCTTATTATCTATAACAAAAAGGCAAGACTTTACAACAATTTAACTTTTATTGAGCTTTTGGGTTATAAACTAAAAGTGCATTGGAAGCTATTCATTAAATAATAATTAAAGAAATCAACCAAAAGAAATTTGTTTTTAAAAACAAAAGCAACCCAGGTGAGGTCAATTAAATAAATACTATTTTCGATATTTTTCAGACAAGTAAGAAAAGAGGAAATCTTTCCGTCAGTAAAGTGTTAGATTTTACATCATTTTTATACATTTTTTAAAGTACTTAGAGTGAATTTTTAAAGCAAGCATAGATTGTGCGTTGTATAAAACTATAGTTTGTATGAAATTATAATGTATTTATTTAGTCAAATCAAGCAACAAAATGTTATAAACTGAAAACGTTATCAGGTCGTAAGTAGCGGCTACTATCTTGTCTTTATACTGAAACACTGTTAAAATACGGTTTAATCAAAGAAAATAGAGGGAAATGAATGTGCGGACAGTTTAGCCAAAGGAGGAGATCTTGATCAAAAGTGCACCATCATTATACTTTCTGATACTAACACAAATATAAAATAATAATTCATAAATATAAAAACCTCTGCTAACGGAATTTGACAGTTCTGTAGTCATTGCATCAACCATTGCCAGACTTTAGTACTGACCATTACAAGGGCATGAAGATTCTTCCGGACAAAACCAGATCATATCCCCATTGCAAAAGCTGGCCTGCAGTATAACTCACGCCCAATCATATCTTGGAATGCTCCGCTGTCACCGCGAATATAGGCTAGGAATTAGGAATGGTTTCATTCAAGGACTCACTGCCAGAAATCCTGTACAGTCCTGATGCACCACTGTTGTCAGTGGCGGTGATCAAGACCTCTGACGGAGTTTAGAGAAATTTTATAGAAACACTTAATAGCCTAAATAAATATTTTTGAGCTTAGTTTGTGAGGTTATGTTAGAAACAAATAAAAACATACACAAAACTCACAAATTAATTATTTATTTACTCATATGCGTTTCAATCACCAAGTCATCATCATCAGTGAGTGTTACTACTACAAACTCTAACTTACAACTCAACAGTTGTAAGTTAGAGTTTGTAGTAGTAACACTCACTGATAATGATGACTTGGTCATTGAAACGCGTATGAGTAAATAAATGATTAATTTGTGAGTTTTGTGTATGTTTTTATTTGTTTCTAACTTAATAGTCTATCCACGGACACGATAATAACATGAAAGAGAATAATTATTTTTGTTTTACTTGTAGAATTTTCTGTTTCAAAAGAGACTTTGTAAGGAACGAATTTTAATTTGAAATTTTATTATTTCAGTGTGAGTTGGTCACCAACAATGATTACTGAAGAATTGGTGTTCAGATGTGATTCCAACACTGATTACACATACTGTACAGTGATTTTAGAAAAATTATGGTCACAACTTAGAAACGTATTATGTACATAAAATATATAAGTTGTATTATGTTGTAAATATATAAGTTGTATGCCGTATGAGTATTCATTCTCGTATATAAATTATAATTTATAATTGAATATTATGTATAATTATATTGCATTTATATAATAATTTATTTAATAAACAATAATTTATAACTGTGAAATAAATAAATAGAAGAAATTACAAGATTCAATATAAAATATTAAACAAGTAGAAAAAACAACACCACACAATTAGAAAAAAACACCACACAAGTAGAAAACAACAACATCTCACAAGTAGAAAAAAACACCACACAAGTAGAAAACAACAACACCTCACAAGTAGAAAAAAACAACACACAAGTATAAAAAAACAACTACACACAAGTAGAAAAAACCAACAACAACACACAAGTAGAAAAAAACAACAACACACAATCAATGACTAAATATAATGTGGTATTGAGAGAGAGATAGAGAGAGAGTTACGTCGAATAATCCTGATGTTGTCCAGTATTTTGCTGTACTCTAAAACAATTTTAACGAATTACTTGGGATAGCAATTACTTGTGATACCTTTGCAGAGCCGCAGCTAGGAATATTTTTCGATTGGGTAATATTAAGGTCATTGATTAAGGAAGATTTTTAAAATTAAGACCAAAACATTATTCAGATTTTACCCACGTCAAACTGCTCAGGCTTCTTTACGGTTTACATTTCTATAAACTGTAACATATGTTTTAAGTTTGTATTTCTTTATGTTTACAATGCACTTCTTTATTCAATTCCTTCTATTAGCTCACAATCTTCCTATATATATATATTTCTTGTTCATATTTTCAATAGTTATTAAAATACTTTTTATTTAACCACTCAAGTTCAAATACATTTTTTTAACCTTTCCGTCATCGTGCCTGACAGGCACTGGTACCTATGGGGGCGTTTAATTCCCCCCCTTATTAATTACTCCTTCAAGGTCACGGAGTTTAGTAGCTTTCTATTTAGTAATTCTTTTCATGACTTTAGTGTTGTTTGCGCGATTTTGTGCATTGTATTCGTTTTATAACAATATAAAACTTCGGTTGTGCCTCACAGGCACGTCGTCGGCATCTGTGTAACATTTTTAACTTTTGTAGTATTTTTTGTTTTTTCTTATTTATGTGCCATTATAGTATTTAATTACATAAACTATAAAAATGGATAAACCTGAACCTTCTGGATTAAAAAGGAAACTAAGTTCAACTAATGAGACTCAAGGAATAGAAATATATAACAGTGACTTTGAAGATACCGTAAGCGGTGGGTTAGCCAAAGAACAAAGTGATTCAGGTGCTGTATGTAATGAACAACTTTTAGAAGGCATCAAAGAGAATAGGGGAACAGTGCAAAAGATTGAAGAAGTAATTGGGCAAAAATATCATGATACCGAATCTCAACAAAAAACATCAGACGATGAAGATGATTTCGAAGATTTGCGACTTCCAGAAATTTACAAATGTTTCTATTTGTATGGAAACATTGTTATAAGCAATGTAGAACTTGTCCAGCAACAAAAAATTGAAAGAGTTACTCTTTGTAAGCTGTCTTCAGCCAATACGTCTAGAATGTTTTGAGCCGCTTTGTAAAGACTTCTGTCAAAATTGAGTTATTATTTCTAATGTCAGTTTCCATAAATAAAACTTATAATGTGTCAAATATTATCTTGAATATAAAGTTAAGTGTGTAACGAGAAATAATTAGTGTATGTTAATTATCGTGTGATTAAAAGCCTTTTTAGCTAAGCTGCTCTAAGATCTGTACAAGGTAAGACTACAGTTTTCAATAAGTAAATAAAAAATAACTGATCTCATAAAATTATGTTTAACCTAGTCACTTGCGATTAGAATATATTCAAAAAACATTTTGTATAAAGTATATGCAAGATAAATTGTTAAACCACACAATAAATCACACTTAGACCCTTCGTGCCTGTGAGGCACAACGGCGGTAGCAATTTGACAGAAATTACAGGACGGTAGTTGAAGGTTAACTTATAATGGATAACAATTGGTGTTAATACATTTTGTCAATTATTAATTCATTAATTAAATTTATTTAAATAATTTTAGATTTTTATTAGTGAAAAACTTTTCACAAAAGTTCTATGAAAACTTATTCGTAAATGCTAGCTTAAGATTTCATATAACAGCTGATTTTATATGGTAGAACAGCTGTTTTAACGCTTAGGTTATGTTGCTTTATTTATATTAATTGTAATTATTTAATAAAAAGTAACTCAAATAAAATTTTTCTTTAATGACCTAAGTAGAAAGTGACTATAATAAACGTTTGGTTATATTACTTGTTTTTCGATTTTGTAATCAATAAATTTTATTACTTGAAATAAACTAGAAATTTCAAAACAAATAAGCATTTGAAGACAATTAAAAATACCTTAAATAAATACAGACATTAAAATTTCCTATTTTATTCCCCTGGTTTTATGATTTTTAACTGTTGATATTGAATTTGAAATTACTTATGAAAGCAATTAAAACCACGGCGCTTTTAATGTGTAGATTAACTTAACCCTTTACCTAAAGGTTATTCAAAGTTTGCGTTTAAAACACTACCAAATTTCTTGCAAGTTCAGGAATATTTCGTTTTGATAACATATAATTTAAATACTTTTAGTTTCAGCTTGAACAGCTGTAATATTTTTACATTTATTTCAATAATTCTTTCACATAAAATTGACATTTTATATAAATAAATAAGACGGTCAACCTAAATAGCGCTTTTCGGTTTTCAACTATAAAGCTTTCAAACAAATTACCGGTTGAATAGGCTGATAATCGTTCTATGATCAGTGTAATTTTATCGATTTAATAAAATGTATGTAATTGTAGTGAAATGTAAACAGAAACAAAAGGTCTGAGGGTTGGAATTAAGGGTAGGCATGACGTAACTGACGCCACACATACACCCGCCCTACTTTGACTCTCATTTGCAGGCTCGTCATACTCGTTATTAACACAATCAATTACAACCTTGATTTCGATACACGTGCATTTTTAAAGCACGTGTTTTTTTTCAGAATGAAAAAATCTTTGATAAAACATTACTTTAATAAACGTTTGATTAATATTGCAGTCTGGGTTACAATGTCTATGTAACACTCTGGATTTTAATTGGTTGTGTCAGACTGAGAATTGTGTAAACAAACTCCAAAAGAAATCTCTGAGTTCTACATCTATCACGTCCATCACACATTGAATTTGAAGGGATTCTGACTTATATTATTTTAAACAAGCATCTGGAAAAGTTAACAAACCTCTTACTGAAAAAAAGTATTGTAAAAAAAGTTTGGTTAAAATCAATTCTCAAGGTCAAACAGAAAAAAATTGTATTTTAGTTACATTTTGTTTTATAATTACAAATAATATAAATACGTATATACATATGACATAATCACAATAAGTGACAGAATAGAAAGCGAATACCCTTGCAACTTTCCATTTCCCTCTCTATACAGTATGTGATGATGGATTGTTATTTTTGTTTGTTACTATTTATTCGCTTTTTTTATTTTCTAATTTATAAAACTAATGGTGGTCTATAATTTTTTATTCTCTCCATCTCTTCGTTATTGAAAGAAACTTTCTCTTATAATTTCATGTACATTTTTAAGAAATAAATACATAAAAACCACAAACTTTCTTTATTTTACCCTTATGTACCAAGTGACCATTCTCAGAGGAATAACATACAAAGACAGTCTTTGTATGTTATCCCTCTGAGGATGTTTACTTGGTAACTGAAATGTATATAAGGGTAAAATAAAGAAAGCTTGTGGTTAAGAGGTTTTTATGTATTTATTATTAAATTCAACCACAGTATATTCTTAATAAATAGTAATATTTAAGTAATTGGTTTCTAGATATGGAAAAATTGACTCGGCGACAAAGTGCTGGATTTCAAACCTGAAAACTACTCAGTTACAGGTTACAGTTCGAATCCGACCGAAACAACAACTTTTTTTAAAAAATTTAATTAATGAATAAGTATTTGAAAACTGTATAGCATCAATTGCCATCCCATACAGGGGGAAAATACCCATTGAATATCCACACGTAATGCCTCTTCTGCGGTACCTAGCAATAACCAACAGAGCTTCAAACTACCAGCACCCTTGCTGCTAAACAGCGTAATGTAATACAATAGCTCCACAGATGACTCTCAGCCTTCAGCATGACTCCGAATGATATAGCGATTCTACCGTGCTGATGAGTACAGACCTACTCAAATTAAAAGCCTCTCGCGGTACTACACGAATATTTCTAGCACAGAAGCAGCTGCATCTTTCTGAACGAAAAAGGTACTTTCTAACCGCACCTCTTGTGAGGCCCGTACTCCAAAGCCCCAGTTACAGTTTCCCGACTTTCAACAGCTACCACGATAACACGTGGGTCGATTCAAGTTAACATAAAAACGCTAATGGGTCATACGATCGCCTTTAACGAATCTTCGTTGGTCGTTGACCAAATATCTGCAGAGATCACCCAAAAAGTAGCGCTCTCCGCTCGCAAATCTCGTTTTGGCCGATCCAGCATTCGACAATAATGGACCTCTCCAGGTGCTCCTAGACGCACATCTGTTCTAGTCGTTGCTGACTAACGACCAACGATCCTTAGGTCAGAATCTTCCGGTGGCTATTTGTACTCACTTTGAATTCTTGCTCATGGAGCCGATCAAAGTTTATTAGTAAATCATTCATAAAAAAAATATAAGTTAAAAGGTAATTCAATTAATATACTTCCATCGACAATCAGTAGCAACAATATAACATTTACCAAAATCCATAGAAACGTCTAATTCTATTGTTGTATTCGATTTAATATCTGTTGTGAATAGCCCTCTGCGGAGCCAACATCGGTTAGTTTTATTTAATGGGTGCGGGCCGTCTAAGTAAGTCGTGAGTAATCCTCCCTTAGGGAGCCGACACGGGTAGGCGCGGTGACTCCTACTGTAGCCTGATTGGGGTTGTCTAGGAGTCCTTCAGTTATACGTTGAAGGCTCAAGTTATTCATCCTGCACTATGATTCTACCATAGAATACATTTATTTTTCTCTGGTACAATCATTTTACCTGATGAATTCTTGACCCTTCCTCGTCTCACTGCTGCACTCCTGCTCAGTGCCATTCAGTTTACAGTTGGAGTCTCCCAAATAAGCATCAATGTATACATGTGATGTAATAAACCAAATATAATATAAAACACTGCATATTATATTTCAGTATCTAAATTAATTACAAATAATAAAACTTATATTCAATGCAAACTTAGAATAACCACAAATGGTAGAAACTTTCCATCTATAAGTGTTATATTTACTGAAGTTTTATATCAGGAAACCTATCTGCGATCGGATTATATTCCGATTGAGTCCGAAATTTTAAACATGTTTCGCGTATGACGTATCATTTGGCAAAAGAATGTTAAACCTATATCTTTTAATCATAGTCGATACCAACATACTCAAAAGTTGGATGGATTACAAGCTGACTTAAAAATTGTCATGGCAAATCCCGGTCTAACTGGGAATTGATGTATTTGGATAGTGCATCCAAGTTGACTCTTGCTTGAGTCCAGTGTAATTTTAGAAATACGAACATCTTAAAAAATTGTTGAAAACTTGATATCGAATTTTCAGAAAAATTTCACTTAGTCCATTGGATTACTGACGTTAATACTCAATATACCAATTTTGGTGTGACTCTTTAAAGTAATTTTAGGTGTTTAAACTTGATAACGATTTATCAGAAGATTTCCACCTAGCACAATGGATTACTGAGGTTAAAAATCCCCTATATACCAATTTTAGTGAAAATTCTTAGAGTAGTTTTCGAGAAAAAATTTACAAATAGCTTATATATAATTTTTCAAAAACTGATAACGATTTTTCAGAAAACTTTGGCTTGGCCCATTGGACTCCTGATGTTAAAAACTCCCTATATACTTATTTTGATGAAAATCCTTTGAGCAGTTTTCAAGAAAATATTTACACATATACAATTATTAGTCGTTTAAGAATATTAGACGGAAAGAAATTTAAACTTACCCACAAAGGGCCATGAGGTTTTTAATTACATTATTGTCGGCTTGTGGCAATATTTCTCACACTTCACTATGTAAAAAGTGAGATCAAACTAAGCAAAATGGTTCTACCAAAAATGTCTACATTTTCTCCTGCCGAAAAATCAAATGAAAATATCACCATTATCAAGGCCCAAGGCCTAAAACTAGAACTTGCGATAAATTATTTACTCTTGAATTTTGTCGTCCATTAAGTTCGGTGAAACTTAATCACTTTTACATTAGTTTATGACTATCCGAACTTTAATTTTGTAAATTTGTAAAAACTTACTGAGACAGAACGTTTTCGATCGCTCCGTGGCGATAGTCATCAGTGTCGCCGATTTGTGTAAATCATTTACAATAATAAATTATAACTAAATACTAAAATTGAACTAATATTAAATATTTAAATACTAAAAATTTAAAGAATAATTAATTTAAAAAATTTAAGATCTAAGAAATAATCTAAACTAACAGATATAAAAACTAAAATTAAATTAATTCTAAATATAAAACTAACTTAAATTAAAACAAATATTAAATTTTATTGAAAAATTTATTAACACCAAAAGTATCTCAGAGTGACGCTACTTTCACAGAAGTGATGGCGTAATGTATTCTCGTCACGTATCAAATGAGTTTGGGACATCGAAGAGCTATATATCGAAATATCGATATATGGGAGATGGGTTGGCGATATTTTTCACCGATATTGTCATATCCGGTATATCAGTATCATTGATATTACACTTAAAATATAAAGACTAAAAATTATTGTTGGCACATCTTAACGATAAAAAGATTTAACAATTACGGGACACAGAGCGGTTTAGTTTCGGAATATTTGATCATGTAAAAATTTTGTATCGAACTGTTTAACTTGATTTCTACAACTATAGTCGACGTAAATGCAAATGAAATTGGCAACATAAATATTTTAATTACGCGCCTGTTATTAACAGATGTTATTCTTATAAAATATGTTAAAAATAAAATAAATTAATTTGAGCAAGAACATGTTCCATGTATAATACTGCGAACCATAGCTGCGAACCTGCTGTCTAGTTATCGGCCCATCTCTCTCACCAGTGTATGTTGCAAGGTGGCAGAAAAAATGATCGAACGCAGACTGCGCGAGTTTCTGGAAACCATCGGAGCAATAAGCGACAACCAAGCTGGCTTCCGCAAATACAGATCCACTACAGACCAAATCGTCAAGTTTACACAAGCGGTCAAGGATGGGTTTAACCATAAACAATCAACCCTCGCTGTTTTCGTTGATTTCAAAGCAGCATATGACAAAATCTGGCGGCATTTGCTCCTACATAAGCTGAAACGCAGGGGAGTGACCGGTAGCATGCTCAGGTGGATCAAAAGCTTCTTATCTCACCGCTTTATCAGGTGCAAGTTTCAAAACAGTACATCTTCTTACCGCCAACTACGACAGGGTCTTCCCCAGGGAGCGGTGCTTAGCTGTTTATTATTCAATGTCATGATAGACGACCTTCAGCAGGCTATTGAATCAATTTTGGGAATGCAGTGTCTCTTTTTTGCTGACGATGTGGTTTTATGGGCAACAGGCAGCGGCATACAACGCCTCCAAGATGCAACTAACTCCGCACTTATCAGCCTAGAAAAATGGTCAAATCAAAATAAAATGGAGGTTAGTGTGGAGAAAACCACTGCCCAACTATTTACACTCTCAACTAAACCAGGCACATTTCAGGTCCAATACAGGGGCACAAACCTCCAGCAAACAACTCAATCGAGGTATCTCGGCATTATACTAGATACCAGGCTTTCCTTCAACAGCCATGTAAGGTCTACGGCTGAAAAAGCACAAAAGCGCAACAATCTACTGAAGCGATTGACGTGAACCAAGTGGGGGGCAACACAGGATGTCCTAAGCACGGCCTACAAAACATATGTCCGTCCAGTGATGGAGTATGGGAGCGAAGTTGTGTCTCTCTCCTCTAACAGTACTCTATCTAAATATGACGTGGTCCAAAACAATGCCCTAAGGACGATCACTGGAGGTGCCAAATCCACCCCCATAGTGGCGATGCAGTTACAAGCAGATATAGAACCCCTGGAATCCAGAAGGGAGAAAAGCACTTTAAAATTTTGGGAAAGAGCTAGGCGAATAGACTCCAGTCACTGGAGTAGGTACAGACCAGCAACTCAGAGGTTGAAAACACAAATCACCCACCTAGTGCACGCCGAAGCACTAAGAAAGAAGTATAACATCTCCACCCCGAGCCCAGCACCACTGCAAAGTTTCACTGAGGTAGTCGACGCTCTGCCAAAAGTAAACCTTCAGCTGCTGAACCCTTTAAGCAGTAAAAAGGAGACCAACCCAACAGAACTAAGGAAAAACGCTCTCGAAACCATTCATAATCTTTACCCGAGTAACGAGTGGCTTCATGTCTATGCAGACGGTTCTTACATACCTGAAACTAATTCTGCTGGGGCAGGATCCTACTGCGGGTTTTTCCAGCAATCTTCAGCTGTTGGCAGGAACTCTAGTAGCTTCGAGGGAGAAATATGTGCTGTCACTGAGGCGGCCAATAATATTGAGGCGCTAAACTTACAACCAAGCAGTGTTGTGTTTCTTATAGACTCACAGGCTGCAATCTCTGCCCTCAGCAACAACAAACCCACTGAAAGCCTGAATGCCTCGAACTGCCGCAAGAAATTAGCCAACCTTATTAGCAGGGGCTGGGATGTCAGCCTACAGTGGGTCCCCAGCCACGTGGGCCTTCCAGGAAACGAGAAGGCGGACGAAATGGCCAAAAAAGGAGCAGAGAAGGAGCAACCTGAAACTCTCCAAACCCTTGAAGCAGCAAAATCCCAAATTGACTCTACCATATCCAGGCTCACTAAGAACCTACTAAGAAACGCATCCACGGGCAAAATATGGGCAAACTTAGCGATCCCAGGCCACATACCTGATCATCTGGAGAGAAGTGAAGCTGTTGCAAGGTTCCGCCTGGAAACCGGTCACGACTATCTGCAGGCTCACCTACACCGGCTTGGCATAGCCGAATCGGACGTGTGTCCACTCTGTTCCACAGAAATTATGGTGGCAAGTCACCTGCTCACCTGTCCAAAACTCAACCATGCTCTTTACGACATCACTGCTCGGTACTGGGAGGCTCGGCGTCAAATGGCCCAACTGCCACAGACGGGCGTTGGATAATGAATGTATAATACTTTCATACTTAGAATGTAGAATAGAAGTACCTGAGGGGTGGCTTCAAAGGCACAGCGGTGAATAATTTCGACTTTCGAGATTGTTCGAGATGAGTCGGCGTGAAAGTTGAAATGAACGATCGGATTATTTAACGCCGTCGCGCGTCGGTAACAATGCAGCCGCTCACTGCCAATACATTCGTTGGAATGTTTTACGTCGCTCTCGAAGTAGTGGCGTAAGTGACTAAATGTGCGCTTACACACTCGTCGTCCATTCTGCCGTCGAGAGCTTTTTGTGTGTCAAATTTGAATGGAAATAGTATTAAAATTTACATCTTTATTTGAGAAATAATGACTAATATTTACTGTAATTAATAATACAAATAATGACAATATTGAGAGATCTAACTTAAATGTAAACTTTTCTTCGCATGAAATATTTTATTTTGAGCTTAAAATGTAAACTATACTTTTGAAATTTGTTATTATGGTTTGATAAACATTTCAAGGAATGATATCAAGAATGATTTGTAAAATGTCTAATACATTTATAGGCTAAGCGTTATGTATATATACTATACCAAGATAAGTATACCGTGATGTGTATAAAAGAAAAAACCTCCTTACGGAAGGGTTAGTTGAGACTTAATAATTAATTTCATAAAAAGTGTACACATGATATCAATCCAATTATGTGTGGCTGTGTGTATCTATAAAATCTCGTATACATCAAAAACAACTTGTGTGCGTGTGCGCGTGCGTGCGCGTGCGTGCGCGTGCGTGTGTGTGTGTGTGCGTGCGCACGTGCGTGTGAGTGTGTGTGTGTGGGTGGGTGTGTGTGTGTGTAAATAATTTTCTTTTTTTTTCAACAGGCGCAAAGAGGTTGTCGCTTCTGCCTGCACTGCCATAAATATATTACCATCATATGCAAAAAATTAAAAATTTCCAAAACAAACCATAGCACTTTTTACAATAGACACAAAAATAAACGCACTGAAACAAGGAGTCGGTGTGACGATTAGACGGCGACGGATATTTTAACCCCCAGTGAGTAAACGCGACATTGTGTTAGAGCGGCGACGTTAAAAAAAACCATCGGAAGAAAAACACCAAGTGTGTCTCCACCCACACGGTTTACTTGATTTCATCAGATTCTTTTGATGACATTTTTATAGCTAACAAAACTAATGATTGCCCTTGTCTGAAACCCCACAGTTTGTTGGAAAAAAATACCATTGGTTTCTAGGTACCAGACAAAAGAAATCTTCTCCAGTACAATACTTTGAGGAAGCACTTGTTAATAAATTGGTCCACAATTACTGCTATTTGTTTTGTCTTTTTCTCGTTTAAGATGTATTACTATCGCTTTTAACCATCCTTTGGGGAAACAATGCTTCTCGAATGAACGATTGTATATTCAAAGGTCAATTATTTTTGCTGATGATGGGAGATATTTCCTCATAGAGTTTGCAATATCATCAGGCCATTGAGATGAATCCTTCATTAATGAGAGAGAGCAAACTCTAGTTCGACATTAAACAAATGCGTATTCAAAGAATATTTCCAGACAATTTAACAGTGAAAAAAAGTTGCTTCACGTTTAGTTTTGTAACTCTGGAATCTGGTATTGTTAACAGCAAACGAAGAAAATTTAGAGAAACGTGTGTTCAGTATACTAGGAATGTCAATACTGTCTAGATCAAATCTTCCATCCGCTAGCCTTAGAGCAATTATTGGTAACAGAATGAATCGACCACAGATTGTATTTTAATACTGTAGATAGTCTGCTGATGTGACCATGAGTCTCGTCTACTCTGCCTAAACATTATCTATGCTTTATTACAGAGAGTGTTGTAGTTCTCTAGGTGTTGACCTGTTGGTTATCTCTAGAATCTACTTTAAAATATGTAGGATAATCATAAATTAGCAGGTAGAAATCCAGTTCCTATCTAACATTCTCAACTAGATGTCCTCATGAGTTACCTATTGGTAAACCCCATGAAATCGTGAGGTTTTATTGGTAGGAATACAAGTCATGCATCAATAAAATGGTAAACAGTAACTGGTAAAGGTCTAGTAGTTCAATTTGTTGAAGGTTGTCACTTGGTGGAAAGTACACGCAACAGATGGTAAGCTTGTATAATACAACTATTTGAAATTCTACTGCCTGTAAGTTATGCTTAAAGAAACAGCATTGATACAGTCCCGAGAGAAAATAGCTATCCCACCTCTAGCTCAATTTTCTGTAATAAAATCTTATCTAAAAAACTGAATACTTCCTTATTGTTGGAAATTTTGTTTGAAGATACAACTCTTGAATACCAATGAACTTAGGAGACACATCTCTCATGATTACTACAAGTTTCTCTATATAACTTCTAATCCCACTCTATCACTATATTCTATGCGACTTTATATTCTACTGTATCACGGAAGTGGGGAGATAAATGATTAGTGGAAGATTTACCTGGCATTCATTGATTTCAACTACAGGTATTCCAAAAGTATTATTGAACCTTTCAGGCATTGTTTCCTTAGATTCTATCACCACTATGTCAATGGTAGAAGCAGAAGGAATTTTTTGACATGGGAGGGAGGAAATTTCTTGATATGACTCCCCTCCTTGACCCTTTTTTTATTTTGCACCTGTTATTTTAAGGGTGAAATTTCATTTCTTGAAGTCGGTTTTATATAATTTTATTATTTTCCTAATCTGTCAGTGACTTACTTTGTGAACTTGGTAGCCGCGAACTGGTTTGCCTTCGACTCTAGATTGCGATGACCCGTGTATTTTCCTTGTCTCCACAAATGATATTTTGTTTTCATGACTCTGAGTATTGCTTACTCCTCCTTAAATATTGGGCACTTAAGGAGCAGACAGGGTAATTACCACCATGACTACAGATTCTTGCAACTTTATCTGTATCAGGGGTCATATATAAGATCTTTTTATCTTAAAAGTGTGTCTCAATCGACTTGTTGTCATGGGACTTGTAGTCTAAGGGGAAGAAGGGGTGTGAAATGCATACTATATTTATACACTTTTCATTAGGTGTATTCCAGCGAGGTATGGGAAGATAAGTAAAATATATGTTTAAAACTATTTTTACTTTTTAAATCTTATTAAATTTTTAAGATATAGGTTCATGAAGAAAATAAATTTCCATACCCAACTTTTAATAGCAGCATTCTGTACTTGTAGTACCTAAAAAATTTGAATTTCCAACACTTTAAGATACGCTTGTACTAACTTAAAATGCAAATTAATTTTTTTCTCAACTGCAATGTACAAGTTGTACAATTTCTTCAAACTTCTGGAATCGTACCTCAAAAAAACTTGTTACTCTTCAGGTTCTTGCGACATATTTGTTGATCTTATAAATAATATTTTTATATTTTTGTAAATTACATCCCCCATATTTGGAAAATGATTCCGATTTTTTTATTGTAGATTTTTTATTATCAAAATAAATTTTTATGTTTTTTTGACCATATACCAATGTTTTTTATATGTATCTATAAAGCTAATCATATCAATTACTGATTTTTTTTTTACCTTAAATTTAAATGATTATATTGAAACAAAATTGGTAAGTCATTCAGCTAAGTTTCATAATTTAAATTTCCACAGCTTCCATCTTGTTCGTGAAGAAAAACTATGATTTCAGACAATAAAATCACGATGAAACTATGAAATCACTATAAAACCTTACCTCTGCTTATCCATCGGACATCGATATGTAGTAATAATTCAGGTTGGCATTCATCGAGCTGCAATTAAAAGATATACCATTTGAATGGAAGATACACCTTCCTCGAATTTAATTAACAATTTTAAATGCTGTGTCTATAACCTCTTTTGTGTGAAGTCTCTAGTTAGCTAACATTTGCAATTCATCGTAACACTGTGTTTCAAGACAATTGTAGATCTTTAATTGCAGCAACAATTTCACTCTTGTTCTTAAAATTGTTAAAAAGTGAATCTAATATTTCCAAAAATGTTTTTTTACATATTTACTGTTGGAAAATGTCTTAAATTTTTTGCAGAGAGCTTACTGATAATGCAGTAGTTACTGCTTGTGACTTCAACCTTGGTTTGTTAAAAACGCTTTGTTAATTGCGTTTTAAGATCTTTAACTTGATTTTCTCAGTTCAGAATTTGGTGGATGATGATTGATACGTGTTATGTAGAGCTAAAAAATGTCTCTCGAGGTTACCTTATTTAGCAACAGCTACCAATGTCAACATTTATCCCTCCTCATTGTAAAAAAGAAAATAGAGTTCCCATTCTTGTACTGTATACAATTCTTCCCAATACAAAGTACTGTATATTAAAATCTAATATAAATATATTTAAATTTACAAGAATGTTCAAGTTAAAATGTATTTATTACTGCTTACAATACTGACTTCTTAATTTAAATAGAATAATATTGTTATTTTTAATATAATTTTAATACAGTCTCATTTTTCCCTCAGTGTAGTGACCGCAGTTTAGGGATCTTTGCCGATATTGCTCCGTTACCAAGTAAACCATAGGTAAGAAACGCAATTTAGTTTACGACGAATAAAAAGTACTTACATTTTAAACAGAAAAAAAATTGAAACTCAAAGTAGTCATTGAAGATAAATAATAATACTGTTAATATGTTAGAAAAGAAGCTACCATATAGCACTACCTAATATTCAAGCTAACGGTTTTATACGATGAGTCGTCGCAACTTTTGAGTTGACAAGTGGAACACATAAGTCAAAAAGTATTGTGCTCTAGATCAGTGCAGGCTGTCAGAATTCTAGAAATTTTTTACTTTGGCAAATTACTGGGATGCACTAAACTTTTAAAGCAATCGACGATCAACCGAAATTGGCTTCGCAATTGACTTGTTAGCCACCTCTGATCTGTATAACCTTCACCAACACAATGGCCACATACATATCGCTTTGAGTATGAAGCGCTTGCATGACCAAATCACTGACATTTATAGCAATGAGAAGATTTAGAAGATGTGGTTATTTATCGATATTGAGATGCTTCTTTTTCAGTTTATGACAAAGGATGTGGTCCCTATATGTGACAGGTCCCTTTAAAGAGTTCAACGTTTTGTGCCGTCACAGATAAATTGACCTAGTTGAAGAAGGACGTCATCTTAGGCAGTGATTGAGATTGTTTACAGCGGAAGTCTATCGGCTTCCGAGTGGCGGCTTCTCGGGTGCGGCAGAAGCCTATAGGCTTCTCTTGTCCATATTCGTTACATGTAGGGTTTACGACTGCAGTTATTGCTTTAGTTTATTGTTTCTCTTACAGCGTGGTGGGTGTGTACGTGTGTTTCATGTGTAGCAATAGTTTCCCATTTCGCTTACCAAAGGACGGTATATTATTCATTTGTTTTTGCAAATAAATTGTGTTAGTTTTAGTGTTTTATCTCTGTAAAATAATGGCTGGTACATCTAGGGACATGGTTTTAAATGTAAATAGTGCTTTGAACGATGTTGGTGACTACTCCAAGACTAGTTCTGGTGATGAGTCCAGTGACATTGTCCAGTGAGTTGATCTAAACGGTGAACCTATATCTACAGACAATGAAAGTGAGTCAGATGATGATGATTCAGACAATTACAACCCTACTTGGTGTCATTTTAACACTATTGATATGAGAGACACACCATTTACTCGACAGAATATATATATATAACAATAAATAGGCAAAAGTGTAATTTTTTTACAATGGTATCTTCTAGCGGTACTGTAAAAGCCTATCGGCATCCGATAACTGTGACGTCATAATATTAGCTGAAAAGCATTCAAAATGTTTTTTTTCTTCTGATAAATTATTTATTTCATTATTATTTACGATATATGACAATAAATAGTCATAAGTAAAATTTTTCTTACAATGTGACTTTTTAGCAGCGATGCGGAAGCCTATTGGCTTCCAAAAATTGTGACTTCATATTATCACCTGAAAAGCATTGAAATTATTTTTTTTCTGAAAACTGTCTTTTTTCATTAAATTTAATAAAAAAATTGTAAACAAAAATTTCAGGACCGCTACAAGGTATGCCCCAAGTTCCGCCGCAGCGAGCGTGTTAAAGTTAGTTGTCTCTATTAGCATCGATCCATTTCATAACTTCCTCATGAAAGAAACAGGATCTGGTGCACTTCGAGTTACAGCTTTGTTCATTAGAGTTGAGGAGACTTTTGACAAACCTTTACCATATTTTAAACGGCTTCAATTAAAAACTTTGGTAATAGTTGAGATAATGTTGCTACCATTCCTTTTCCTTTTTATCAATTTCCCTAGAGTCGTTCATTAAAGCCAGACGTTGCTTTTTTCTACAAACTGGATCAACATTTGGTCATATTCCATTAAAATATTGAAGCTAATCATCATGTCTGGAATTATAGGCGAGACTATAAGAACAAGTACACCCATGGATCTCTTTTCAACCCCCAGTACTCTGGGTGCTCATAGTTTCCTCCTCACCTCAACTGGGTGGGCATTAGCCAATAACTAGTAATACTGTGCACAGGCTCTGACACCTGTACACCAGACACACACTAACCACTGTGCCTTCACTAGGTCTTCGGCAAAACCAGCTCACATCACCATTCCAGATCAGTTTGTTAGGCTCTCATATCACACAACTTTCTAATCAGTTAAAAACATTAAGAGAAAATGTTAGTTTACTTATGTAGAAAAATTCTGTTAATTATTATATGGAAATGTATCTGAGTATGTGTATTGTAAAAGTGAGTATAGTCAGTCATGTTATGTTGACTATAATACCCCAAGAGCATTTCAAGCGAGTAAGGATGCCTTTAATAATGATCGTTGCTCTTTATTAACTTTATAGTCAATAATATCAATTCCGCACAACTTACCTATTACAATGAAACTTACTGCCAAAAATTTTCAACAGTTATCGGATTTTAACACTTTCAAGCCTACGCCCAAGTATAGATCGGGTCATTTAGTTAATGCTAGTTGCCTACGCCCGTGCATAGCTTGGGTTCCCTTATTTATTTCCAAGCAGCGTAGCTCCTGCGTATTCTTAGTTTCATCGATATCGTTATTTATATTTGTTATTTTATTTTACATGTCTTTACCTATAGGCCATTCAGAGTTTATTTTATGAACAAATTACTTATTTGGTTAAATGTGGTGACCAAGAGCTATCAGACATTTGTTTGACAGATGTTGGTTTGGTCAGATAATGAGTGTTTTATTAGTGTGTTGTTTACATTTCAAGGTTGGTTTGTTTATTCTAAATATTATCTATCCCTAATTTCGTTTATTTAATTTGTAGTTTGTGTAATTTTTGTTTAGGGTTACAAGTGTGTTGTCTTTTGCTTTAAATTTATCTTGTAGTTATTTAGTATATTTCTTTTTATTGTTAGAGATATTACGTTATAGATATAATAGCTAAAGACACTTTGGGAAGCGATTCAATACAAGATATGTTGATTTTAGACAGTAACAGTGACAGTGAAACCTATCTTGGCCGAGGTACAACTGACGTATCTTTCATACATGAACTGAATGGAATGGTAAATGACCCAATTTTAAAGAGTTCTCTAAATTTTAAAAGAAATATTTCTTAATTACATTTTCTTTTAACTTTAAAATGATATAAAACATGTAATATTTATTTTCATTCCGATGTAAAATATGTACAGTGTTTTTACTTTATTTTTCAAACTTTTTTATACATTTTTCAAAGGAGCATATATTTGTAAGTAATCAATTCATATGTGTATATTTCTTAAAAGCTTGTTTCTTTCCCTTTATAACAATGTATACTTTGTTGTAAATATGGTTTTTATTATATGTCAGGAATTTTTTATATTTTACCTAATAACTTCCAGGCAGATAAGAGACAGGCTAGGCTTTAAAGTGTTCAAAGAAACCCAAGCAAGATTCGTCTAATAACAGTATATGAATCCACCTAGGATCAGCAGCTTGACCAGGATCCTGAACTATCAAGAAGGGGGAGCAGAATATTGCAGCCAACATCATTCTTATTTACTCTTTATTATACTTACATTGTCTTTTTAGTGCTCAAAATAAACATTTAGAGTGTATATTCAGATTGTATAGTGTTTATATTTCAGTGGAACAAATTTTATAATAATTTTAATATACCTGAACCTAGTATGAACTCTTTATCTTATTTTTAAAAAAACACTAATTATGACAAAATTATAACACGAAATTCATTTTTATACTAAATTTTATTTCAAATAACAGTTGTATAATTGTATACTTAAAATCTGCCAAAATATCAAGTATGTAACTAAATATTTTTTTGTTTAATTAAGATTAGTTTTAAAAAAATTAATAGCACAAAAACACCAACACAATATAAGTAGAATCAGTCCTAAAATCAATATTAAATATAAAAGTTTCAACTCTGTTTAGTTAATGTATGAATATCTTTAATTATTCGAATATGTAATTATTTGTAATGCAATAGTTTTGTTCCGAGCTATGAGAAATCAAGTTAAGAATGTAGCAGGAATCACAAAAATATAATTCCATAACAAACCTTGCACTTTTTATAAGTATGTTAAGGGACTCGTTTAACTAAATTTGGTTGAACCATTATTGGATTGGTTGTACGAAAATTGGTTAACCACCTAAACAGAAATACAAACTGCAACATTTATTTATTCTTGTATTCTTTAAACTGTATTTTTTAAATGAATGAGCCAGTTCCAGTTCTTGATTCTTTATTGAGTAAGAAGATAACTTATTATATATATATATATATATATATATATATATATATATATATATATATATATATATATATATATATATTTCATTTATTTTATTTCATTCTCTCATATTTCTTTTTGTGTTTTCTCTTCGATTGATAAAGACCACTGTGTGGTTGAAATATATCATTGTTTAAGTGCTTTTATGTGTTTCTATTTCAAGACTACAGTGTGGACTCTTACCAAGGTAAGTCTGTCAGTCTCCTAGTCCAAAAAATCTATATATATATATATTTAGGTTAGTTTTGGTTGGTAAAGATTATTTAGATTTTTTGGACTAGGAGACTGACAGACTTACCTTGGTAAGAGTCCACACTGTAGTCTTGAAATAGAAACACATAAATGCACTTAAACAATGATATATTTCAACCACACGGTGGTCTTTGTCAATCGAAGAGAAAACACAAAAAGAAATATGAGGGAATGAAATAAAAAATGAGAAAATTTATTTCATTCTCTCATATTTCTTTTTGTGTTTTCTCTTCGATTGACAAAGACCACTGTGTGGTTGAAATATATCATTGTTTAAGTGCTTTTATGTGTTTCTATTTCAAGACTACAGTGTGGACTCTTACCAAGGTAAGTCTGTCAGTCTCCTAGTCCAAAAAATCTATCTATATATATATATATATATATATATATATATATATATATATATATATATATATATATATATTATTAATTGATTCCATCTTCCAGTAGGCTACTAGTTTTCAACTAAAAACACTTGTAAATACTGGTCTATAGTAGCACTTACTTCTATAATTTTTGAGGATGGCCGTTTCGTGAGATGTGTTTCATTGTCAACTCAATTGACACATCTCCCGAAACGGCCGCCCTCAACAATTATGAAAGTGCTATTATTGGCATGAGTAACATATTTACAAGTGTTTTACAATACATATGACTTGTACTTTTTTCTGACACGTTTCAATTTGATCCTCTAAAATAAAATGTCAAGCAAGAACTTTTGGTTGCAGGCAGACTTTCTCTATGTATTCGTAGGATAGGACTAAAAAGAGTTTAGAAAAGCAGATGTAAAATGCTATAGCATAAACTGAAACATAACCAAATGTCAATCATTTAAAGTATTAAAGGAAAAGTAGTACAACTTAATATAAGACACTTTAGAGCAGGGGTTCCCAACCTGTAGTACGAGGGAAGATTTCAGGTGGAAGGTGTCACGTGACCTCATCAGGAAGGTCACAAAATAAGTTGGACTTTAGGAAAAATCTAATAGAAGACAGTTCCATGATAGATGCTTTTAAAGAGAAATTAATAATAGACTTTTGGATCGTGTATAAATCCGAGTATCCAATTCTCTTCCAGAAAGTTATGCTGTTATTGATACCACTTGTCATTAGTTATTTGTGTGAGACTGGTTTTTCTGTAGCATATAAAAATTAATATAGAAACAAACTAACAAGTGTTGAATAGGACTTAAGGTTAACATTAAGTTCAATTACTCCAGCAATTGACTCTTTATTGACAGGGTAACTGCAACAAGCTTCGCAATAATGAAAATACACATTAAACTTCATTGATTTTTGTTGATTTATACGTTTTTTGCTGTATTTTTTACCAATCGTATAACATGTTTTTGTATGGATGAGTATTAAAAAAAAATGTAATGTGCATAATTTTTTAAATTTTTTTTTATTGTTTTGATGTTAATCAAAATTATTGGAAAAGTGAATGAACAATTAATTAGTTTTATTACTTATTTAATAAAAATAAAATAAATAATGGATGTGTAACAGAAAATGTGTTTCTTAAGATAGGATCATGGGCACTTTCTTCCAATCTACCTCCCCCCCCCCCCAGACCTCCTAGGGATGGTTGTAAGCCAAAATCTACAAAAACCTTCAGGTGGTACGCAGTAGCTAAAACATTGGGAGTCCCTGCCTTAGAGCATCTTATCTTCAACTCTTTCAAACCAAACATTTACATTGAGGTATATAATTAAAATAATCACTTAAACAATACATTGTTTAAGTGATTAATAAGATTCACCAAACGTAATGGACTACAAAATTCAAGAATTAAAATAAGCTTAGTTTAATGTAGCAAATTTCTAATTTCTTGTTCTGGAACCAGAATCAAAATTTCAGAGTAGAATTTAACTCAGAATAAAACAAAATTGGAGTCCGTCCAGCCCTTTTTTTATTGCTATTAATATAACATATTGTATTTAAAACGAATAAAAATACACAAATATACAATACTCCAACCTCTACTGATTTAATAAAAGAGTAATTGAAATTAAACTAAATCACAATTGCCAAAAATTATTAAATAATTATAAAGTCCATTCTGAAAAGCATTGTTTTTATTTTGAATGCAATATATTGTGAACTTGAAATTGTAGAATTATTCAGTTCATAAAGTCAGTTGAATGAGATTCTAGTGTGTATATTTTTTTTATACTTTTCTAAAATATTTATTGAGTATGTCTTACGGCATTGTTTTCTTTCTTACAGTATTTCAAGGCCTCAAACTATTTATAAGTCTTTGAGATTGTACTAAGAATAAAACCTTAGTCAGGCATATTTAATAAATATTGTGCTAAAGTGTTAAACTATAAATTCATCATAAAAAATTCAATTTCACTAAGAGCCTCCGCTACTAGAGTAAGTAAAGTATACATTTTAAAATGTTAATCTTTTACTAAACACAAACTCAAAATAGGTCTGTATTCAAACCTAAGTGTCCCAGAGTTGTAGAAATCATTAAGGGAAAATATGATTTGAATATTAATACTCAAAACATTTAAATATTCCTAAAATTGAAACAAGTTCTTAAATGCTATAAAAAATATAATTTAATTTTTTTATTTCTAAGGCAACTTAAAAGAAAAAGTAAATGTGTATAAATATATTAAATAAACTACAAGTTTAAATTTTGAAAACTAGCCGTGTTGATTTATATTTAAAAATGTAATTAAAATGCAGTTCCACGGCTAATACATAATACAATATTGTATTAAATTCTTATTCCATCGTTACTGAGCTCTAAAATGTGATTTGTAGATTACAACTTACATTATTATTGTATTACTTATATTACTGTAAAAGAACCTACCCTTTAATAAACAAAATTATGTAAACTGACTCATTTCCTATATTAGCAGTAAGGTGTTGATAAAAGCACGAAATCTAAGATTCTGAATCTAAAATTCTTTCTCCGCTGCTAAACTCTCCAATCTTGTCATTATCCGTAACATGTCTGCATTCTTTGAAAGTTTTATATAGTCTGTTTTACGAATGTTACAGAACGACATCCAACCAGGCACATGATCTGACAACAGTTTGACATGATCATCTAACTCACCTGAAAACAACGTAAAAAAATTATGGCTGACGATTTATGCTGTAACAAAATATAGTTAAGAGACATACACAAAACTAACAAATCAATCATTTATTGACTCATATGAGTTTCAATGACTAAGTCATCATCAGTGAGTGTTGCCACTACAAACTCTAACTTGCAACTTACAATGTGAGATTTGTGTATGTCTTTTATTTGTTTCAACACAACCTAACAAGCTAAGCTCAAAGAATAGTTGTAAAAATATAGTTGTTAAATAATATCTGGTTAAAGTAATAAGTCTTTACATGTATGCATTTTTTCCACCAGGCCCACAAAATCATGTTAGTAAAATCAATATTCTATTTATTTATACAAACAATGGATACATGATTGTTTATTGAAGACTTTAATTCTTTTGAACAAGCAAATATTATATTTCAAAAATATTATATTATCAAAATATTATATTTAATTTAAACAATGTAAGTTTAAGGGTGAGTGATTGTTTAAATGATGCACCAGTATCAATCTGTATAGTAGCTTCCTGTTCATTGAATTCTTTGAACAACTATCACAGAGAATTTTATTATTGAATGTTAATTGTGGTAGAGAATCATTTGTTTACAAAGTAATCTCATGCTATGTAACAACTAACTGAGTCTAAGTCCTTTATAACATTTACAAAATTATTTTTTTTTAATTACTGATTTTGTTTACAATTTTTATTTAATATAAATTCATCTCAATACATTAAATTGTTAATTTACATACTGAATGCTGCATATAATGATCGAGTCAGCATTACTTAAAATGAAACACTGACATTTTTTACTCATTTTAAACACGTAAACTTACAGATAAATTACTACAATTAATTTACAGCTAAAACATTCAGCCGAATTAAATTAATATTTTTTTCTAGTCTTTTCTTTTTTGATTGATTAAGACCATTGTATGATCAAAATATTTCAATAATGTGATATGTTTTTATGTGTGTAATTATTTATTTCCAAGATATATATATATATATATAGGTTAGTTTTGGTTGGTAAAGATTATTTAGATTTTTTGGACTAGGAGACTGGCAGACTTACCTTGGTAAGAGTCCACTCTGTAGTCTTGAAATAGAAACACATAAAAGCACTTAACCAATGACATATTTCAACTACACAGTGGTCTTTGTCAATCAATGAGAAAACACAAAAAGAATTATGAGAGAATCTCTCACATATTACAATTTGTTTTAATCAATTGGACTGATTCAAAAAACCTTCAGTTTTGCTATCTCTATATAGCAAAACTTCAATGATAGATTATTAAAAAATACTTACTTATTGTCAAATTTTCCCTGTAACTATCATCCAGCTTCTTTAACACAAGGTCTCGAGGCAACACACTTTTCTTTTCAGCTACAAATAGATTACGAATAATCCTGGCAATCTCTGGAAGCCTTGTTATTCTCACAGCCTCCTTAGCTTGAGCAGGAGTTCTTGTCATCGCTTCCATTGCCTTGGCAGCTTGCTTCGCTCTTACCTACAGTTAGTAAAAGATTTAGTTATTTACTGCCGATAAAATCTAGTTTAATTTATTCATTAACTTAATGGGCAGAGATTAAAACAGCAAGCCTAAGCAGTACTTTTAAACTTCATGTCAGAGATTGAAATTTCTTGGAAGAAAATCAATGAAGGCAGCAGTAACCAAAAAATCAGAAAATTCCGTTTAAAAGTGGTTTTTGCTATAACGTTTTATGGAAAACCTGATTTTGGGTCCAATTCTTTGTGATAAAGCTGAGATCTTAGCTCAAAAAATGAAAAAAATGTAAACTGTAAAAAATATAGTTTTTTCTCCCATTTGCAAACAGTAATTACTTAAAATTCACCTTTTATTAAAAAGAAAATCCAATTATCTGAATTTTCTTTCATCCCATTGGGTCCGGTTAAAATTGAATTGGATAACAGGAGTTCTACTGTATTTATTCTTCATTAATCACTTACACAATTGTTTATGACTACCCGAACTTTAAATTTAGTAAATTTATTAAAACTTACTAAATTTAAAGTTTAAATTTACTAAATTTAAAGTTCGGATAGTCATAAACAATTGTTTAAGTGATTAATAAGATTCACCGAACGTAATGGACTACAAAATTCAAGTATTTATTCTACTGTAAACGCATAAAACACATACTATGGTCTATTTCTGGGTGTTAAACCATTTTTGCAATTAATTTGCTAATTCACAGAAATGTTTGCGTTTATCAGGAGTTGACTGTATATGAATTTTAATAGAAACTCAAAATAATATTTGACAAAGACCGCATCAACACCTCTTAATTTTTTATTTTCATTTTAAAAAGAGATATTTGAAGTGTCACAAACCATAAGTAGAGGTTAAAATTTGTGTAAAAAGTAAATGTGTGATACTCATTTTTTAAGAAATAATTTATTTTATCCTTTTTTTGTTATAAAAAATTATGCGGATATATCCTCCTAATTTCCTTGGAATACAAGAACGTTAGGGGAATAAATCCGCCCAATTCCCTTGGAATACAAGAACGTTAGGGGAATATATCTGCTATCCGTCCATTATTATTGCCAAATATAAGTTACTTTAACATGCAGGTTATAATAGGTAGAAATAACTACAATACATTTAACTGATAATCTTAGCTTTTAATGACAAGTCTCAAATTACACGTAAAAGAAAAACCAATATAAAATACGGTGTCTTAACTTACTTAATTCTTTTAGCAAACTTTTCAACTGATTAATTCTAAAAGTATGCATGTTTTGTATGGTAGGCTTCAAAGCAGGAGTCAAGATGTAAGGTTTGTCAATGCAAGTTTTACAGAAGTATGTAGTCTCTTTACACAGTTTCTTCTTGTAACAAACTTGGCATCCGAACCCAACCAAACTATTCTCAACCCAACCAAACAAAACTTCCTCTTAGAAATGAATCCATACCACTCTTTTGTGGTAACTGCAGCATAATGCATTGTTTCAAGTACACGTTCAATAAACACTTTTAATATGGAAACAAATTTATTACATATTTATGTTGTTTTCACGAAATATCCGCCATCCGTCCGTAACAGATAGGATTGAAGCGGATATATCCGCAGCCCGTCTAATTCATAGACAATCATTAGCGGCTATATCCGCACCCGTCCAGGAAGGGTTAAAATTATACAACATAATATGAGTTTACAAGCAATATTGTTTCTTAATAAAACAGAATTTTTTTAATATACTACATTACTACATAGCCATATTACAACACCTAACGAGTACCTTAACATAAGTCTAGTTATAAAAAAAATAATAATAAACCCAACATGACCTATACATGTTTTCTCAACATGTGTACAAGTCATGTTGCAAGACTGAAGTCTCTTGTTTAAGATCTATGGCTTATTTTCCATAGGGAACTTAGTTTTGTTTATATTGAAATCCATCCCAATCAAATATTTTTTAGCTATATTTTAATACAGCTAAATAGTACTATAGTATAACAAAATGTGTCAATTCTTGAACAATTATTGGTTGAAGGAGTGAGTTTTAACAGTGAGGTTATGGTTCTAAGGTGATAACTCACTTTTAATTACTTTGTATGGTTTATACTACTTAAAATGTCATATATTATTACTTTTTAGTAATACAATATACGGATCAAAGTGGCGACAGCCCAATCCGGATATTGGAGGGGTTTTGTAATGATGTACATTTTTTTCTACATAATCACAAACCATTCTATTTATAAAGTAGATGTATGATTATTTTAACTAAATAAGTTACACTTACTGAAGATTGTTATTATATTTTAATAGGATTATAGAACTGTATGTACAATTTAGCTACATGCCTTTGTGTACAGTTGCTTACTCACTGTGGTTTAGGTGGTTCAGCAATATTTATTAGTAGCAGTTATAAAGACCAGCTCAGTTAATCATGAATGTAGTAATGTTTGATTGATTTGTTTACTTTAATAGAGCTTATCTTCTGATTTATCAAACTCAATACTAGACATCTGTGTTTTGTAAGGGATATTTATCAACTCTGGAAGCTTACTACATAAATAAAGAAAGATATTTATGTCCCATTGACCCTTGTCAGACATCTAAACATAATAGAAAGCTTCAGCAGTTTGAATGTCAACTGCAGTTAGAAGCTTGGTCTATGTGTCAGTCAGTAGCTGAACGATACGGATACTCAAACACAACTGATTAGGTTGGGTCAATCTGTAGAACACTGAGAATTAAACGATAGAAGACTCAAACACAACTTACTGAGTCAGGAATAATCAAAGAGCCCATTGGTGGCACCAGAGCTGACGGGTTGACTCTTGCTGAATAAAGACGCTTATTCGTTTTATTGTACATGTGAAAAAAAATCGGATTTGATTCAGTCTTGTTAAGTATTACCCTTAATTTTATTAATTTAAAGTAACTGATCAAAAATGTAGAAGATTATTACCTTTTCTAACAAACATTTTGGTATTCCTTTGAGTAATGAAGTGGTAGTTGAAGATATGGATGTTGGCACGTTACTGGGCGGTGAACTTTCATTCAGCTTACTAACCCTTTGGAGTGCACGTTGCATTCGAGGATTAGCCGTGAACAATGATCGAGATCGTTCTGAAAGTAGATTATATTAATTTTTACTATGAATTTTAGCATGTGTTGTCAATTTATAAATAGGTTGCAAAATTTAATTTAAAAATTTTGCTTAACCTATATTGATTATCCTTAAATATAAACTTGTTTAGTGTTCTTTACAATACATTTGACATTGATATTTGACATATATCATTAACAATGATGATAAAATAAAAGCTAGTAGTAACCATTCCCATTTATACAACTTTATAAATGTTATTCTAGTAGTATAACGCAGGAGCTATTCACATGTTTTAGTTATTAATTTCAATTTTCTTCAATGAACCAGCTATTGCCTCCTAACAAACTACTTTAAACAGAATTATAAAATTATTTTAAAATTAATATTTTTTTTAATTTAAGGCGTACAATTTAAAAACTTTTCTCTGAAACACAATTTTTGTATATAAAAAACATAGCATAAGCAATAACAAATTTTAGTTTAGTGGTCTAGTTCAAGATCAAACAGGCAAATGGGTAATTTACTGCTGCCCTAAAGGATGCCTCAATAATAATAATAAGAATATCTCACAACTTAAATAAAAATAACCTTGCTTATTTAATCAATTTGCTGGTGTTACTAAGATCGCGAGTAATATTTTTTTTAATTGTTGAAGTCAATTTTTACTTAGATCAACAAAGAAAAATTTTAATAAGTTATATTTTATTAATTAATTACAATTAATATAAATAGGTATATACATAGGCCTATACAGAATCATAATATTAAGTGGTAAAATAAAAGATAAAATTAATTAAATTTAATTAATGAAATAATATTTGAAAAACTGTACGAACATCAAGTGACATCCACTACAAGTTTAAAACTTGAGTAAAAGTATTTGAACTTGAGTAAATAAATAAAAAGTATTTTAAAATTCAAAAATTTGAACAAGATATATAAATTAATATATATAGAGAGTGTGTGTGAACTAATAGGAATTGATAAAAAGGAGTGAAAGAGAATATATAAATTTGTTAAACGCTGAATGAAAATTATAATCATATATAAAAAAATTGGGTTCCTAGCACAATTCATTTTTCTTTAACTCTAGATTTTTTAACAACTATTGCAGCTAGGGTTCTGTGATCTGTTTTATCCACATTTTAAGTCAAAAACCACAAAGGACTTCTTTTGCCTCTTAATGCGCAAAAAAATTTAATAGGGCCTTATTTCAAATGGGAACTGAAATCTATACATAATCTTCAGACTCATGACTATCTAATTGACCTTTCTTCTCAGTTTTAGCTGTAGAATCAGCTTTTAAAGTTTTTTATATTTTTGTATGATATTCCGTATTTGCAAATATGAAATTTGTATGAGACCATAATTTTGATGCCGCATCTAAATTTTCTGAAAGCAGAAATGAAAGCCCAAAGTGAAGGAAATGGACATTAAACTCAATTATCGAATGAAAATGAAACAGTTATCTTTTAAAGATAACGGATCATTTATTTTTAAAGAAAATTGTAAAGCAGGATTTTAATTAAAGAGGATTAACATTTTACTGAATACAACACAGCGAGTGAACTTATGGTTAAACAATTTTTCAAACACTTTGCTGAACAGATGATCTTTAAAATACAACATAAAAATAGTCTTGCTATTTTCTAATACATAGCATTTTTCTCAAACGTTAATCAATAACACAAAATATTAATATTAATTAATAGAATTGTTTATTCTAGATAAAATGTCTGATCTACCATCCACTGAAATAGGTTTTTTTACCACCAAATACTATCTCAATATGCCAATTGAAACACACACTTTGATTGTTTTTTTTTAAACTTACCCATTTATAACATAACCCTTAAATTACATAAAATGGTAAACAGTAAGATCAACACATCATAGTTTTCATTGTCAAAATATGAATAAAATCGCAATCTACTAGCTGTTGAAAAATTTAGAGTACTGCATAGATTTACAAAATTGTATTATTTCATTTTTGTGTTTTACATGTAAAAATGGGTTTTTACATGTCTTTTATAACATACTGTTAAGATTTGATCTCAAAAAATATTATATTTATTAATAATTTACTGCTTTTTCATTTCTTAATTTGTAAATAGTTAGGTTAACCTTTATTAATTTATAAACATAGTTTTTAAGAGCTAAACCTTTTTCATCACTTTCTTAAACAGAAAAATCACATTTTCTGTGTTTTTTCTAAGTTTAACTATCCAATAATTACACACATATTGACACTACACCAGATATTACTTTAACTAATCTTTGAATTCACAATTTTTTTTTTCTTGTGTTTTACTTATAAAAGTCTATTTTTTATATTATACTAGTATTTTTTTCTATCAAAATAACCTGTTATAATTATTAAGAACTTACCGTTTTTTATTGTTTTTTTTACATAGTTACAAAATGATAAAAACGCCTTTGGAAACTGATAAAGATTTATACATCTAACCTTGTTTTATCATTTTCTTGAAATAATTCTAATACAGAAATACCCCGTACTCACGCAATAGGTGGGATCGAGCCATAGCAGTGTAAGTCGAATTAGCGTAAGTCGGGGTATAATTTTACATACAATCAGACAGGAATCATGTTTAATTGGGACCAAAGAATAAATAAATTAATAATTTAGAAGAGTAATGTGTATATATTAAAATCTTCAATACATAATACAACAAAAAATTAAATTATATACATACATATTGGAAACTAGTAAGTAAAAAGAAATTATTTTGACATAAAAGACTTCATAAAATCTAATAAATTCGTTGACGAATTGAAGATTTTTTCTTCTCACGCATCATTTTCTCGTAACTCACTAATTTTTTTGGTTTTGCGGCAGAAATAATCGTTGGAGTCTATGTTTTCCAAAATTTGTAAGCTTTACTCAATTAAACTAAGACATTTTGTCAAGTTTCTAACCGTCAATTCATCTTCCACGCCAACTGGGTCTAAAGAATCTGCCTTTTTAAGGTCTTGCTTACGCATTTCTATGAGCTCATCAATTAATTGTCAGCTTCTGGTTGTGTAAATCCAGCAGTTCTTGAACGTTATCATTGTCCACTTCTAAATTGAGTTGTCTGGCAAAACTGACACCTTTAATCACATCAGCAATTTCATCTGACTATGGCTCCGCTTGAGTTTCAGTGGCGAAAAAATAGACACACTTTTTCCGAAATGAAATTCAAGGTTTTTTGTAAAATTTCATTCCAAGATTGTCCAATGATTCTCAAAGCATTTAAAACATTGAATTGTTTCCAAAAATCTTCAACAGAGAGCTTGTTTTTCTGTCTCATAGCTTCATACAGATGATCTTCTTGTGTAATAAGCTCTAAATATTTTGATGACTTCTTATTCCATCGGTTGAAGCAAACTAGTTGTGTTTGGTGGCAAAAATAACACTTTCATGCGCGTGTCGAAATTAGTTGAAGTAGTAGGAGGATAAACTATTAGAGGTTGCAACTTACAGTCACCAGCTGTATTTGCGCCAACCATCACTGTCAATAGGTCTTTGGCAGCCTTAAAACCTGGAAATATTTTCTCTTTATGCTCTATGAAAGTTCTTATAGGCATTTTCTTCCAGAACAGGCCCGTTTCTGCATAACTCGGACAGAATGATTTAAAACTGCGTAAGACGGGGTAGCGTAAGTCAAGGTATTACTGTACCTTATATTTCATCTAAATTTAATAATTCAACAATTATTCTTTTTTTTTAAGCTACAATAATTACTGGATGTAATAACGTACAAAAAAAAATTTACAATTCACAAAACCTTTATAAAAATTTTCCAAGTTTATCTCCCAAACTTTACATAATGTAATTTCTGTAAAGCTACGAGTAAATTTAATCTTGGGTTTAGGTGTTTTAATACATAAATGAGTTTTGTGTAATTATTTCTCATTTACATTTTAACTGTAATAACCAAGGTAATAATGACTACTATTTAGGAGTAAAGTAGAAATAATTTATTTTTAAAATTTTATTTCCAGACTCTCCCTAATAAAAACTTGTCTATTTTTAATGCGCTCCCAACAATAAATTGATCAACTACAGGAGTTCTTGGAAGTGTAACCAATCAATTATCAAGAAAATATTGCACATATCTTCATTTTCACCATTTTAAATTTCCTCCAAAACAGGAGAAATACCTTTAATTGTTCATAAATAAAATGTTGAGAAAAACGGCTGCATATAAATCAATTCAAAGTGAATAATATGTCTGCTCCATATAATATTTACTGTGTTATGACCAATAATATTTACATTTACCTAAAACATCCTTTGCTGTTGCAATCTTTTCTACATTTGGAGGTTGGGGTAATGCATTTGAGGTAATGTCAGGAACTCCATCTACATCAAAATTTGGATGCCAGCGAGTCAATTGGTGGCTTGGAATGTGCATTGGTGGGTCTAATCCAGTCAAAAATTCCTTGAAGCAAAACCAAACATGAAAATGTAATTAGTTTTAAAATTGTTTAAATAAAAATGTTTATATAATATATCACATAAATCAGGGAACAAATAAATAATTAGCTGTTTTGATGAAATCATTAAATTTTCCTTCATCTAGTTGTTTACACTTTTGATGTGGAACATAACCCTTCCCTTTCCATATACACTTTATTTCATTATTCACAGTAAGTTCAGGAAACGTACCCTCGCAAATAACAATCGATCACTGTATTCCATTATTGTAAGTTATGAAATCATGGCATTGATAGTAAGTTCTATGAATTTTGTTGTCCATGACAATCAGAGAAACTAAACCCTTTTCATACAATATTCTTAATACAATCGAAATGAATATAGGATAAAAATGATTTACTTATTTTTTATTACAATTCAATATGAATGTAGGGTAAAAATGATTTACTTGTTATTTTTACTGAAATTACTGTAGCTAACAAATGGCTAACTGTTTCATAAGAAATTTTACTCCTCTATTTTTTATGATAATTGGATTTGAATTACACTTGACTAGTTTTGTCAAATCTTGATTTATAATGTGATATAATAAAACACTTCTATATATTCAGTGAGTCATATATCAGTTAATTTCCAACTTATGAAAGTTAATGTTAAAGATTTATAAAGGAGAACAAACATTTGGTTTGATTTTTATTATATTAATATTAGTGTAAAATATTTAGAAATTAATAACAACAGTGAATCAAAAATATTCTTCCTTTTATAGATGTTATACAGTACATGGTTAAGAAACCCTCAGGTTACTGATTTCAGTTCATATAATAATAATAAACATTTTCCTTATCAATAAATATTTTCCTGAAAAATAATCAGGAACAGAAGAGTTGACAAACATAAATAATTAGATTTATATATTCACATATGTAACTATTTAAAATGAGATAACAGATACTGTTATAATATTATATATTTTTGGTAAGATCTATATTAATATTCCGACTACGAAAATTACATGCTTTTCAAGTTAAATCATGTTTTATATAATTGATTTGTTCCAGAAAACCTCCATTTATGACAACTTTCTGTCACTATTTACTATTTATTAGGAATATACTGTGGTTGAATTTAATAATAAATACACAAAAACCACTTAACCACAAACTTTCTTTAATTTACCCTAGGGTAAATTAAAGAAAGTTTGTGGTTAAGAGGTTTTTGTGTATTTATTATCAACTTTCTGTCTTTCAATGTCCAAGCTTTAGAGTTGTCTAACTTCTCCTACTCTGCCCTCCCATCGCTCACAATAGTTTCACCTACCTTTAGTTTATTGATATAGTTTGATTTTTATTTTGTATCCATTTTAAATCTTTAAATAATACAGAATAATGATTTTGAAGTTATTCGCTATTTTAATATTTATTTGTTAACTGGGTTATACATATCTACATACGTCTTTAATTACATAGGGCAGAACTATAATAAAAGCAGTAGAACTTATTATACGAGGAAGAACTAAAATTGGTGCAATAAAAATGGAATAGAAATGTATAAAGCCAATCCCCATGCAAGGAAGATTAACATACAGATAGTTCTAATAAACAGAGGACACCTGAAATGTATCAAAGACGGAGGAGATAGCAGAAGATTTTTGTACACAACATATGTTACGATATATTTATAAAACAAACAAATATACCTCATGGTAGGTTTTTGTCATATCCAACAGAGTGTTATAAAAAGCCCTTTTTCTCTCTAGAAGACAAGTAGGAGTCATTACCGCAGGCTTTCCTTGATCTGGAAATCAAAATATATTTTAATATTAAGTAGAAATATTATTATTAGCCCTTAATTACTATAATAGTACACCTTAATGACTGAAATATGCCAGACTAACATTTCCTAATCATAGACCAACATCTCTTAATCTCAGACCAACATCTCTCTGGGCACGCACAATTTTATAGTTTTGTTTTGAACACTGACAGTGCAAGCGAGCAACATCTAAATCGGCTGAAAATGTTTTCTATTTACAAGCAATATTTAACCAACCAGAATTTTTGAATGCTAGCGATGCAAAGTGGTCCCTGTATAAAGAGAAATGCGGCATAGTACGAAAACTATTACAAATCGAGCTGAAAGTTATGTTATTGAGATCAGTGAACATAAATATGTTAAAACAAATCATTTTTCCCATTAAGTGCAACAAATTTTCTATTTTAATTTTTTTTCACAATATGTTTGAAAAATATATATTTTTTAGAAACAAAATTATATCAAAACCTACATGACAATATAAACAAAAATCTCTTAGTATGCAAATTATTAAAAATATTATTTTACAACGTAAAACTGATTATAAATTGAACTGCCAACAAAATTGACTGCTTCGATTTCAAACATTTCCAAAATTAAAAATAAGGTAGCCAAGCACAGATGAAGGTGACATCATCATCAAAAATATTCTGTTTGTTTTAATAAACTAGTGTGTTGTGAGATTTAGAGTAAACTGTTTTAATGTTTACTGTTGAAAATTATTCTCACTACCTAAGCTATAATTAACTTAATAATCCTAAAACTCATTGGCCTTTTTGAAAAATTTAATTTCAACAAATATTTTGAATATTTATTATTCATAAAAACGTCTATTTTTATTTCAACGGTTTCTTCAATTTTCTAGTTTAATAAATTATTAAGCTATGCAGTAGAATCTCGAAATTCCAAGTCCTGACACTTCGAGCTTCTGTTAAATTCAAGCATCTATTTGAAAGAAAATTATTAGTCGGGCTTCCAAGAAATGTTCATATAAAGTTCTATATGTGCATTTTTAATTATAATATTAGGAGTCATTAAAACTTTCATTTTTTTTAATGCACAGGAACGTATTTCTGTGTAATCCGAGTTTTCAGTAATTTGAGGGGGTCTCGGTTCCATCTACCTCAAATTATCAAGACTCTACTATACATTGAAATTGTCTACATAAACATAAATTTAATATAAAAGGAGTTTTAAGAAGGCGCTTCAAATTTTTCAACAGACAACCAATGCACACTTTAATAAGTAATGAAGAAAAAAAATTGAAACCGGACAGATCAGCAGTTATTTTTCTGTTTTTCACAGATGTAGTAATATTATTTTCACTCTCTAATAATTTTTTTTCCGGATCTCATTAAATACTTATATTTTTGATCATTTGAAAAATTTCATTTTGCCAAAAAAATTGAATATTTTCAAATTTTTAAAAACTTGCCAACAAAGTTCGAATATTTATTTAAATTGTAAATATTTACTTCACAAAGATGAATAATTTTTTGTTTAATTAAAATTGATACAACAGTGTTAGTTGTAAGTGGCTCCAAAATTCGTAAGTATTTTTGATATTTAAATAAAAATAGTATAAAATAACATACATATAGCTTACATTAGCATACTTTCAACTCATCTGTAATGCAGCAGGTAAATGATAAAGCCAAGGACATTCAGGCTCAGTTACACCACACTCACTTTATCCAAATGTGACACATAAAACAACAATTAGAACTATTTGTTTTAAAGAGTTCCATTTTTCCTTGCATTAGGGACCAATGAACGGTGGCAACAAAATTAAATTTGGTCAGCAAATATAATGAAGCAGTGACTTATTAATTGCTATTTTAAGAAACAAAATTAATTTCGATTGGTTGGTTAAAAGTGACTTATTAATTGCTGTTTTAAACACTAAGTTAATCATATAACTGGTTATACATTTATTTACTATACTATACTTAATTTAGGCTCAATGTTGGATTAATAATTTGTTATCAGTCTGGTAATTTTGTTAAGCCTAGGGTCTAGTCCTAGAGGTGCCCAAACTAGATTAACTTTATTAAATAAGCAATCAGCTATTAAAAATATATGATAAAAAAACTTAATAAAATAATAGACAGATTTGAATAAAATAATAATACCGTCTAATCCCGGTAATCCGAAATAATAAATGTACTATTTCGGATTTTTCCAAACCCTGTGTATTTTTTTTCATCCTGGGGAAAAACCAACTGTGGTTTTCATCGCCAATCAAAAACAAACACAAAACGAAACCCTGTATATAAAGCAGCTTCTACCAAAGTGTATTCATTCGTGTTTACTGTTTTCACGCGCTTCATAGTAGAGACAAACAGCAAATTTTTTTCTGTTTTTCATTATGTCACTGGTTATTGAATTTCTGATCAAAAAATCTTCTGCTAATTTGGTAAAAGGTACTCCGGCACCAAGTAGTTTTAAAATGTCGCACTTATGCAATAACAAAAGTGTTATTTGTATTTTCATTTAAAAGAAGAAGACGCCATTATAACAATTAAAGTTTAACACACTGCGAGGACAAAACAATTCTACCCTCTGCTTGCCCTGAACGTTGAAACTGAGCTACTATAGGCTGTCTAATCAAAAGGGATTAATACACTGAGGTCATTGCAAAGTTGACAAAACAATGTTTGTTGCCTTTCTTCTTTGAACCTCTCTTATAGCCATTTATTTCTTTCTCGTTTTGATATTTTCGAAAATCGTTTCGAATTAGTGGGAGTTTCGGACTACCAGAATTCGGATTACCGGGATTGGACTGTATACAGACTTGAAAAATAAATAGCAATAAATCTATATATATATGAAGTTAATATATTACTATTGTAAGTAATTTTATCCACCATTAAGTGCAATGATTTTACCTTGAGTGATGAGGCGCCTTTCGGTCACTTGACCATTGACCGAAAAGGCGCCTCATCACTCAAGGTAAAATCATTGCACTTAATGGTTACTTAATAAAATTACTTACAATAGTAATATATTAACTTCATAAAGTCAGTGCAACGGAAAAACAATGGATAACGTAAAATATATATGTATATATATATATATATATATATATATAAATAAGGTTTTAATGAATGTAAAATGTATCGAAATCTTGTTGCTGTTCATGACGAGCTGGTTGTAAATTATAAATTACGCTTTTGCTATTACTTGTGACCAGACATTCGTTAACTGAAAAGTTGTTAATTGTCAAATTACACTTGAAGGAAACATTTCATCTTACGACTTCTTCAGCCTCAGAAAACGTTTCCTCCAAGTATAAGTTAACAATTAACAACTTTTTAGTTAACAAATGTCTGGTCGCAAGTAATAGCAAAAGTGTAATTTGTAAAATGTATGTTTCATATTGTATAAACTTACATGTCCCTAAACCCTAAGTTAAAATTATTGAGGTTTTACTGTATCAAAAATATTTTTGTATTCATCAAGTATAGATTTACTTATACTTACCCCCAGCAGGCAATATAGGAGATATCACCAAATCATATTTATCAGATTGCATGTTTGAGCCAAATTTATGAATCTTTTCCTGGTGGAACTCAAATCCTTCGGGAAAGATTGTCTTTATTTGACCCAGTTGATATTCTGTTAATGCCCTAAAACCAAATAATCATTCTAGAACCTATTCAAGAGCCAAGATAATTGTATTTAATACATTCTCTAAAATATATAGAGTATAGTATAATTAAAATTAACAAAATATTTTAACTAGAATAAAAACAGAACTATACTAGTATTAAAAATGTTTTCCATAGCAAAACATACAGCCCCAACCAATACCTTTTACATACCAAAATAAACATACCTTTTATAATAAAATATCAATTGCTATTATAAGTTAAGTTTGCCCAAATAATCTGTTTTGTTCTTTCTAATTCTAATTTTTTTTCTAATATTCCTTTTGGTGGATACTCCTCAAATACCATACTTATATACTGTTTCCTATAAAGTGGAGTATTATTATATCAATAAGATTATTTTAGCCTCTAAAGGATGTCTAATCTATACATTGTGTTTTAGGAGTAATCTGCCATACTGCACAAACTTATTCCTCTCATCAAAATTATGGAAAAAGTTCATATAAACATGGGGTCGGAAATGCTTTGTTGTCGAGTCATATATACAGGGTCAATGATTGCAACTAAAATTCAGCTCTCTTTGTGAAGTCAACTCACACTGAAATTTTTAGGTTTTCAATTGAGTTTGTTATTTGGATAAGTTTAATGTAAAATAAGCTGCCAAATCATATAAAACCTGTCCCAGAACTATATCTTCAATAGTTTAGGAGAAAATTGGGGTAAAACAAAAAAGGTTAGGGTCAAAACACACTTTTTTGCAATTGGACTACAATAACTCCGTTAAATTGCCTATAAACAAAAAAAAAATTTGAATAAAATTTATAGAGAATTTTACTCTTAAAAAAATGTAAATAAAGTCAATAAAAACGGATAATTTTCTTTTAAATTCAATGTTATTGGCTACTTCGTTAGCAATGAAAACACACTTTTTTTGCGATTGGACTACAATAACTCCGTTAAATTGCCTATAAACAAAAAAAAAATTTGAATAAAATTTATAGAGAATTTTACTCTTAAAAAAATATAAATAAAGTCAATAAAAACTGATAGTTTTCTCTTAAATTCAATGTTATTGGCTACTTCGTTAGCAATGTGCGATTTTCATAATTTTTAGTTTCGTGTTTCTTAATTAAAATTTAATTTAAAATAAATTATTCATTTTTTGACTTTATTTACATTTTCCTTTTGAGAGTAAAATTCTCTACAAATTTTATTTGACAATTCTCTTTGTTTATAGTCAATCCAACAGAATTAATGTAGTCCAAATGCAAGAAAGTGTGTTTTCAAATCCTAACCTTTTTTGCTTTACTCCAATTTTCTCCTAAACTATTAGAGATAGAATACTGGGACAGGTTTTATACTATTTGTCCTGCTCATTTTACATAAAATGTATCTAATAACAAACTCAATTAACGCCCTAAAATTTTCAGCCCGAGTTAATTTTACTGAGGGAGCTGAATTTTAGGTGAAATCTTTAACCCTGTATAACTCGACAACAATGCATTTCCAGACCCATGTTTATAAGAACTTTTTTCGTTCTTTTGATGAGAGGAATAGGCTTGTGCATTATGGCAGATTCTCCTGAAACACTCTCTATATTTGTACTATAACAGAAATTCCACTGATATCCCTTCTGATAACATTAAATAATCCCAAATCCTTTCTTCACATTTTCTTCGATTTTATTATAAGTTACATCAATTTCCAATTCTATTCGACCTACTTAATTTTACTTGCACAAATCTTGTCTTTTCCAAACTAAGAAACAAAATGCACTATTAGAATATTACGAGGTTCGAGTTTTCTTGTACTTCATCTATCAGACAATTATGAATGAAACTTGCCTTTCGCTATTAAGGCTAATAAATTTCACTTTATTTTCATAAAGCTCCCATTCATTATGTATAAACTATCAAGATATTTTATTTAAGTTTTTAAATATTACCAAAATTTTAAAATAAGAGTCACTGGAAGTATATAAAAAAGTAAAAATCTAATACGATGAACTACTTCTAGAATGATTAAGGGATATAATTAGAATGTTCTCCAATGGAGAGATTTATATTTTATTAGTGGTTAGAAAGTAAACACCAATAGAGACTTCAATGAAGAGTAAGTCTACCTGAGGTAAACAACGCTTCGTATGCCAGCATTAATTTTCCCCGATTCCCAGAGCAAAAGACCCTGTATAAATCATTCCCATAGTCCTATCTTTAATCAGCCTCTACTGTTTAATTCTTCTTTCTAAACAGTTGTCTAAAATATAGACTCTGCACTCTGATTCCAAATGGGAAGAATGTCTCTGTAGACCCTGCATGCGTTGCTACGATGTCTCCCCATAAAACAGAGAGGGTGGGAGGAGGGTTAAGTCCCTAATCCTGATCCTATCTAGTAATCATTTGATTAACCTTGAATGGTTGTATTATCGGCTAAAAAAAGTTATGTGTGTGTGTGTGTGTGTGCGCGCGCATGTGTGTGTGTGTGTGTGCGCGCGCATGTGTGTGTGTGTGTCGTTCTGATAAAGGTCAAGAATAGGTGATTTTTTTCAGATTTTTTTGTTTAGATAGCCAGACTTGCCTCAGCAACAATTCAGTCTGCTTTCGTGACATAGACCCACATATGAAAAGAACACGCTAAGACAGTTGATATATTTTGGATGGACAACATCATTTGTATTAAAAAGCTTTCTCTTCTTTGACTGACAAAGGGTGCAGTGTTTCCGAAACATATGAAATGTTTCAGTGTGTTTCCTTCCCAAAATTGGGTGTATAATATAAAAACGGTTCATACTGACACAAATGAATTAAATATAATTTTAAAAATCGAAACAAAAGTGTATAATTATCTAAGAAAAAGTGCAAAACGTCAACTTTCTGAAAGCCGGATCCTAAATATTAAGTAGCTTTCTTGTCTATGTACATTCATTGTTTAAGTGAATTTATATATATACACATGTACATAGCCTACACACATACACAAGCATAAATTAAATATATGTAGTTAGATCTAAACATTCATAATATATAAATAGAACAACATATAAATAACATACAATAACTTAACAAAAAGCTAAATGATACAAATATTAATTACAATCCAGAAAAACAAACAAATGACAACAATTACTATACCTGAAGTGTAATAATAGACTGCAAACTATCTTGGATTAGTTTACAAAATGCACATTAGTCAAAATGTGCCCTAGATATTATAATGTGTAGTCAGCAATTTAATATTTCATCATAACCTACATAATAGAATACAAATTATCAATTTTAAATTTAATTTCTTTTAATCCTTAAAATTATATAGCAGTTTAATAAGAAATAATATTTTGTTTAATTTAATTATTTATACTGTTTTATCACAAGTTTTAAACAATCTTTTAATAAAAATAACTCTATACTAAGGAAAGCAAACATAAAAAAAGTAACTGATTAAAGTTAAAGTTCCAATAAAGATAACAAAATTTAAAATATAAATCTGGTTATAGTAACTGGTTAAAGTTAATTGAAAAAATGAAAAGTAGCTGATTGAAAGTTAATAAATTACTTTTCAGGTTTTAAAAAAAGCAGGCAATTAGTGCATTCTATATATGAAAAATTGTGTTTTGTTATATTTTATATTTATATACTATATTATACCCACCAACCAATCCATGCATTTAGAACCAATACATAATATTGCCTACATTTAGATAAGGTTTTTAGACCTAACATTTAGTGCCAAAACATAGTCCCAACATATTGCTGTAACGATTAATCCTATTGAATGATTAATTCAGCAAAACTACACAGTATCAACACTTATTGCCAACACTTAGTTTAAACAAGTAATGCTGCGTTATATACAGCTCCAATCTATAGTCCTGAATCATAGCCAAGTTGTTATATTGGGTGAGAATGGACAACAAATGGTGAACTATAGAAGACTTTTGGAAATGAGATTATGTCAAAAACTCAAGTGTTACTTTGGCATACAATTTTTGACTGGAGGCTGAATGAATGTTGAAGATGAGGATCACAATGGATCAACCTCACAGGCTGGTGCCAAAATGGCCATGGTTGATGATATACGATCTGATCAAAGATTACCTGTGAAAGTGATTTCAAAAGAATTCAAAATCAATCCGGAAACTGTTTCTGAAATAGTAAGTGAAGGGCTGAGTACAAGAAAATTTTGTACAAAATAATATCAACAAATCTCACAGACCAACAGCAAGAAACACAGAAAAATGTGACAACCAATTTGTTTGCTTAATCCAGATTTATCAATAGTGATGAAAATTGGGTCTACCAGTACAATCCAGAGAAAATTCTCAAAATCCTAATGGTCTTCAAAGGGATCATCAAAAAATTTTCTGTCAAAGTAAAAAGCTAAATAAATGATAGTATTCTAAGGTCAATGCATGTTTCTTTAATTCTAAGGGCGTTGTTCATAAAGAGTGCATGTCTCCTGGTGAAATAGTTAACCAATATATCTGAAAACAAATTTTAGAATCTTCAAGAATGAGTTCTTCAAAAAAAGCTATATAATCATTGCTGATAATTATATTCTTCATTAAGATAATTTGTTATCCCGTATTGAACGGTCTGTACAACAATTTAAACAATAAAACTCATTTCAGTATTACCAGTCATCTTATTTACCAGATATTCCCCTGTAGGAATTTTTCCTATTTTCAAGACTCAAAATGATTCAAAGGAACCATTTTTAAACAGCATATGTTCAAAAACGAGGATCTTGCATGACATTCCAGGAGACCTTCAGAAATGTGACCAGCATTGGTAGAAGCTGTGGAAAATATGAAAAAGCAGAAGGAAACTACTTTGAAGTAGATTGCATTAAAAGTGACCAAATACATAAATGACATTTTTTTTCACATCACTCTCATTATTTTGTCACACTTTGTTTATATACTGCAGTTCAATTTAAGACGTCATAACAGTATGAAATGCTGGTGAATTTTTTATAATGCTAACACAACTAGTTGGCAAAGGAGAACAGAATTAGATGGCAATCTCGCCCTTGGCGGCATATAGCCATGCTTTCTGCCATTACATGCTTTCTGAGCGTTCAAAAAATGAATAGACTGAGGTAATGCAATTTACGGTCATATTCTACAACACAACTGCACTAAGGTTCATCAGATATTTGGGGGAGTTATAATTTCGTGTCTGATTAGACCTTGAAGAAATCTCTCATATTTTACTTTATACAAAAAAAAAAACTTTAAGCAAATAAATATAATAACGTTTACCTTTTTTTCATCTCCTCAACTGCTGGCTTCAATTTTGCAAATGTCACAGTTTCCTTTCTGTTATGGAACATGGAAACAACAGTGTCCACACAGTGAAACATTTCTGCAAGAGCTCTATATTTGAATGGCAATGTTAGAGCTGAACGTCCTTCAGTCACTAAAGTTTGATAACGCTGAAATGCTGGTGATTTATATGGAGATTTCAATGGGCTGCTAACAGTTGCTGGTGGAGGTTCATCAAAGAGTCTACTTGGAGAAAATTTTGATGCTGATCGAGGACTTGCAAAATTCCTGACAGGAGTCTTCATCGGACTAAAAAAATATTGTGTAAATCAGGTCAACTGTTAATGATTTTAAACTATTGTTGAAACAAGGTAAATTCTAGTGTTCTAATTAATTATTAAATTTATCATTTCAATTAATGAAGATTTATCCAAATATTCTCTATTTAAATTTCAAGATTATGTAATTTATATATATATTTATTTTTATAGTTATGTATTTTAGCATAATTTATTTGGTGAAAGCATAATTTTTATTAAATATTAAAATTAACATTCAGTTCAAATTTATCCAAAAGTTATGTAACTGGTTGTACAAATTTATTATTTGATAAAGGAAAACAATGTATTTTCTTACATATCCAACCATACTTCATTTTTATGAAATTTTAACAGAGCAAACATTACTTAAATATATTTTAATAGTGGTCCACTTTTTGCTTTATTAAAAATGAGTTCGTAAAAAAAAATCATAAAATTTGTTCATTAAAAAAATCATCTATATTTTGTTTTAATATTTTAAATGCACATTTAATGACAATAGACAACTTGTATTTTGCATCAACAAGCCTCTTTTTATATAGTATTATACTAGTTATAAACAGGGATAGGGATATAAACTTCAAGAATTCCTTTTGCAAAAAACCTAGAAAGGTTACACTTACATCAGGATCACTTATATAGAAATTATTATGAAATTTAAAACTAAAAGTAATTACACTGTTAAAGATAAATTAATTTACAACAAAAAGGTGTAAACTAAAATAAAAGAGAAAAAAGACAATAAAATTATTATTATAGAAATGGAGCTAAAATTAAATTTAAAAAAAAAATACATTAAAAACTATTTATATAATTGAAAATTGAGAAAAAATATGTTTTTTATATTACTAAAAAAAATAAATAAATAAAGTACGAGAGCATTGTGAGAACAGAATAGTAGTAAAAAGATACAAAATGACTAAATAAAGAAAAAATCAAATTAAATTTTATTCAATTTTTTAGGTGGACAATGTTAATGTCCACAGCATCATCTCTCAACAACCTTTTGGAATCAATGCTACTTACAAAAAGCCTGCTTCTTACTTATCTTCCAAAACTAGTAAAATTCTAATCCAACCTTACCATATATCCCTAGAAATCGATCAATGAGAATATATTTTCTTTTTCTCAAAATATACAGGCTATAAGCAAGTTTGTTGCAAAAACAAAACAAACAAATTATATTTGAAATCAGAGAAAAACAACCAAAATACAAATATTAAGACACATTACTTATAAAGGAATATAGGAATTTTTGGACTAGATAGGAGACTGACAGACTTACCTAGTGGCAACAGTCCAAAACTGCAATCTCTTGGAAATAAATAAATAGACACATATAAAAACTTATCACACTATTGAAATATTTCGATCACACAATGATCTTTGTCAATCAAAAAAGAAAAGACTGAAGTGAACCTCAGATGTGTATATATATCCAAATGTCACAGATTCATAGATTTGTGGTTTATGATATAGTACTATATGTGATTTGTATAAATATTGATTATTTGAAACTAGATATTAATAGTCTGTCAGAAGGAAGGTAAATGGAGTTGGTAAAAATGGTAAAGTTAGGGGGAAGGTTAAAGGAGTTTTATCTGATGTTGAGGTTAGGAGGTTCTCTAGTTTTGGTGTACCACTGGTATGACAACTCCCATCTCCTCAATTCTGAAGGGTTGCAAACAGGGGGAGGGCCTTAATTATTTTGGTGGTATAACAATCATTGAAAGATATGATGTTGTGACTAGCAGCATGTTGAGTGATTGGCCTGTCTATGTTCATGGTTCCAACGTCATGTCTGTGGCCATTCATTCTGATGCTCAGGCCATCCGTGGTAAGGCCTATGTACTGTGCCGGGCAAAATTTACATTGCAACTGGTATATTACATTGTTGGATGTACAAGTATGATGACTCTGAATATTTTCCAAAAATATTTTAGTATATCCAAAATTACCAGATCCAAGTAATGAAAAACTGCCTTGACTTCCTCATGGCTCCTTTCCGTGCAATAGACCTAGATGCAAGACATGTCCAATACACATCCCAACAAATAGTTTCCATAGCATAGCAACCAATGTGGATTTCAAGATTCAGGGTCATCATACTTGTACATCCACATGCACATGTTTTAGTAACAAACACAATGAAACTAACACAAAAAAATATATATATAATGTATTCAAACACAGTTTTATAAAATTAAAATCAAAATGAAACTTGTTATTTCTTTAAGTTTATAATAAAAATAAATGAAATAAATAATAATAATAAATTAAGAGTTGAAGATTCCCCAATAACAATGGGAAAGAATGTACTGAGTATTGAAATTGAGACATCCCTTACTTCTGAGAAAATTTTGTTAAAAGATTTTAAATATCTATTTTTTGTGTTACCATTATTGTTCCACTTTAAAATACAATAGGCTAAGGAATAGATAAAGAGATAAACTTCTTTCACCATTCGCAAATTGGAAAATTTAAAATTGGGAAAATATTAAGAACTATATTCTGAATTATACAGTTTTCCTAAATTTTTATTAAACTGTTATATGTGTTAGTAATGTTAAGATTATTTTTTTTTGATAAAATACCTTGAATATGGAATTTTCAAGTCCACAGTCTCAGATTTTTGTAAAACAGGTTTATTCAGTGATTCTTGAATGCTTGTTAATTTTAACTTGCTCTGGTTTATTCTTTCTAATGCCAGTTTCATTTCTTCTAATCTTGAACTGCGCGACAGTTTTGTCTTGATTTGGCCGAGGTTTAATTCCTAAAAAAGAAAGTAGTTGTGGTTTATTATTTGTAAATATAGTACCCTAAATGTCAGATGAATCATGTATGTATAAAGAGTAAAAGAGAAAAATGGTGTTTCAATATAGACACAAATTCTTAGTTTTGTAACATCTTTCATTATGTATACTATTTATTACACTAAGTGATAATCAAATTTTGTGTTTTAGAACTTGAAAATTACAGGAAATGTTATGAAGACAAATCACCAATTTTTTCTTGTGAATGATGAAGTATAATGGTTCTAGATTATATAAGAATATAAAGAGTAACTTTTAAAAATTATTGTAGTTTTGATCTCCATGTTAAGCTTGTAAATGTTTTATAACTTGTAAAATACAAACTTTATCACTCAAAATAGATATAAGATATTGCAGAATTAAATTTCTTCAGATAGTGAAAAAAACTTTTCTCAAATTTTTGTGAGTGACTTGTCAGATTTATTACAGGAAAAGTTATTATGAATCAGTTCAACCAATAAACAATGCTTACATAGATGGTGAAGAAAACAAAGTGGCAGTAATCCAGCAACTAGGTTTACTAATTTTAAGTATAAAAGTTCTCGGTGGAATCGAACTGGACATATATATATATATGAAGTATATATATATATATATATATTCTTGATTATTTTACGTTATCCATTGTTTTTTCGTTGCACTGACTTTATGAAGTTAATATATTACTATTGTAAGTAATTTTATCTACCATTAAGTGCAATGATTTTACCTTGTGTGATGAGGCAAGGCATTTATTTATATATATATATATATAAAATGTATATATATATATATATATATATAGGATGTATATATATATTTAGGTTAGTTTTGGTTGGTAAAGATTATTTAGATTTTTTGGACTAGGAGACTGACAGACTTACCTTGGTAAGAATCCATTCTGTAGTCTTGAAATAGAAACACATAAAAGCACTTAAACAATGATATATTTCAACCACACAGTGGTCTTTGTCAATCGAAGAGAAAACACAAAAAGAAATATGAGGGAATGAAATAAAATAATTGTAATCACAGATTGTGTAGAGTAGAAATCAGATGTCACAGATGTACAGATTAAAGATATATATATATATATATATTGTATCCATGAGCATATGAGTGATTATAGTTTATATAAGTCTGTCAGGGGGAAAGAGATAAGGCTATTTGGAAAAAAAAAAAAAAAAAAAATGGATTTATCTGATGTTGAGGTTAGGGGATTCTCTGGACTTGGTATACCACTGGTATGATAGTTCCCACCTTCTCAGTTCTGAGGGATTGCAATCAGGGGGGAGTGATTTAATTATTTTTGTGGTATAGCAGTCATCAAAAGTTGTGATGTTGTGACTCGCAGCATGTTGAGCTGTTGGTCTATCCATATTCATAATTTTAACATCATGTCTGTGGCCATTCATTCTGATATTCAGACCATCCGTGGTCAGGCCTATGTACTGTGCTGAGCAAAGTTTACATTGTAGCTGGTATATGACATTTTTCGATGTACAATTATGATGACCCTGTATTTTGAAGACCATTTTTGTTGTTTGGCTGTTGAAACTATTTGCTGAGGGGTGTATTGGACACGTCTTGCATCTAGGTCTATTGCATGGGAAGGAGCCATGAGGAAGTTTGTGTGGTATCTCTGTATCAGGGTCTGGTAGTTTAGGATGTACTAGGATGTTTTTCAAGTTGGGAGGTTGCTTGTACCAAATTTGCGGTGGATCAGTGGAAAGATTTTTGGTGTGGACGGAAGCTTGAAGAATTTTGAAGCCATCTCTCAATATCTTGTTGAGTTTATGTAGACCAGGATGGTAGTCTGTTATTAAAGACAGTTTATTTTGTTCTGTTTGTGGTTTATGGTGAACCGAGGATTGTGCTGAATGAATTTGGTTTTCAATGAGTTTTTTTGGGTATCCTCTTCTCTGGAAGGCTGTTGATATCTTTCTATTAAAGTCTTCCAATTCCCTATCATTCGAACAGATTCTCTTACCCCTGATTGCTTGACTGTATGGAATGGATCGTTTTATGTTTATTGGGTGGTTGCTGTCGAAATGGAGATATTGTAGGTGGTTTGTCGGTTTGATGTGAATTCCTGTGTTGATATTTCCATTCTGGAGTGTTACCTCTACATCCAAAAAGGTGATGGCTGATGTAGATTTCTCCCACGTAAATTGAAGTGTGGAGAATTGTGTCAGGCTGTCTAAAAATGCCTCAAGTGTTGAAGCACCCTGTTGAAATATATCATATATATATATATATATATATATATATATATATATATATATATATATATATATATATATATATATGAAATATTTACAAACTTTGATTTTTATGAAACAGTTGCTAAAATCCAAGATAAAATTATTGTGATTGCATCTTGATTATGATTTGACCATAAAGTTGTATTTCTCACACATTTGAAGAGATTATTGTTTAGCATATTATTGATAAGACAAGCATGTATTATAGACAGATAATAAAATCATTAATTCAAACAGATCGTAGTAAGTTGAATATATGGAAAGATTGTCCTGTAGAAAGGAATACAAATGTTATTTGGTGCTAATGGATTTGTATATAAATACATTTACATTGGTGAATTTAGTATTATTAGTCTATAGGATTCTAATTTCTATATATCTTATTATACAGAACAATTAAAATAATAAATACTAAATTAGTAATTCTAAATAGTTTTTATAATCAAATTATATAGCACAAGAAAACATTTTAACACTGATTACACAAACAAAAACATCCTAACACAGGTGTGCACCTGTGTACTATTATACTATAAAACTGATAATCTAAAGATTAAATTTAAATCTATTGTAACTCTCAGAAATTTGCATATTTTGTTTGTGTATTTTTTTAAAAAGTGAAAGAATTATAAGTTCAATACCAAGTACTGTAGCAATAAAGTAAGAGGTATGTTCAAAATATCAATATATATTTAACTACGAATGTCATAGATTACAAAATTATTGGGTTTATTGAAAACTAATTTTAAAACCTTTTAAACTTTAATTGGGCTCAGTTTGCAGAACAGATATTAATTTAAAAATAACACTGAAATACTTCAAGATTTTACATCTGGCTTTACAATGTGGTTCTACTATAATCTTTAAAATATAAGACCTCTATAATACTTGGTAAAAACTATGCAATCCATGGATTGTATCCATTTCATATGATACTCAAATATACATTGTAAACAAGAAAAAAAGTTGTTGCAAACCATAAATAGTGGTTGTCTTGGAAACTTGAATATCCCTATCTTATGCTGTTGACTTGGAAACATAACCTAACTCTTGAAACACATTCCTTTACCACTTGGTAGAATACTTTTCTACACTTCTTCACAACTCGCAACAATATGTTCTACTACATTACTAATTAATTACCAAGATTTAGAAATGTTAGATTGGTTAAAAATAATAATAATAAAGCAATTTTATAGTAGCTACAGTTTTGATACATGATCAGCTCTGACCCCGATATTGATTTTGTTTGTTATTATATTAAGGGAGGAGCTACAAGAGAGGCGATAGTTACTGTACATAAAACAATTATTAATAAAACTTGTATAGTATCTTACTTTTCTCAATAACTCTGTCCTTGACACAATGTTTCTATTTTCAGCCTCTTTAATCAATTTATTTTCTATAATGATTTCAGAGTTGTCTTCTTCATTATCAGATTTATGTTTCACATCTTTTTCGTGTCTAGTATCTCCCTCTTTTTCTGAAATATTTACGGTATCTCTATTTTCTCCTTGTTCTTCTGTTTTCGAATAGAATGGCTTTAACTTCATTGGTGACAAAGATCTTTCTTTTAAAGAATCATCGTGTTGAGTCTTTGTAGGTGTTAATGCTAATATATCTTCAGATTCCAAAACCTGAAAACAAAATACTGTATACACAATATTTAAAACTAATTCTAATGTCAATTGTTTTAGTAAAATGTAAGATGTTTTCTAATTCTATAAATATTGTGTGCGGGGTGAAACTGGATACTTGGGTACTATACCAACCTCATAACTATAGCCAATGTAGGACATTTCAGAATGTAAATGTACATAAATCAAATTTAACATTAAATTTTTACATTTCCTACAATCAAATCTATCCTAAGTGGATACTTCATAGGTATATTTTAATATAGGTATACAGTAATGCTGTATAAAATTACACAACCAAATCTGTCCTAGTTGGATATTTTATAACTATATTTTAATACTAACAGTATTGTTGTATAAAATAGTGCAATAATGTCCTACACTCCATTTAGCTGTGCGGTCGGTATAATATCAAAATACCAAAACACGTACATAAATGGTGCACAATGTTTTGTCAAAGGTATATTTTTTCAAAAAATTGTTATTATTGTTGTGTCACTAATAAGTTAAAATACTTTTTGAGGCATTTTGCTAGTTTTCACCTCAAAAAATCAAGGTAAAACATTGATTTTGTAAAGTTGTGACTGTTGGGGAAATGTAGAATAATTTCTTCCAAAATTTTAATTGTTTGGGATGTGAGAAGTTTTTAATTTTTTTTTTTTTGTATTTGTTGAGTTTCTGTATTGACCGATAAAATTTTTTTGGCCTAAGTCGCTTTCATGGCTAAATTAAATAAATACCCAAATATTTACACAACCTTGATGTTCATTTTGCTAACACAGTTATTTTAACCTTTGATGCTAAGTTTTTTAGTGAAATGTACATTAAGGTCGTGTAAACATTTGTAGCCAGGGTTATTGTTGTTTATTAATTACAATTATGCTAATGTCCTCTGTATAAATTTTAGTTTTAAAATTACTGTTTCATTAAAATTTAAATAGGACTTGACTTTATAAACAAGCGTTTACTTTTTTACATTTTCAGTGTTGATACACTGAGGATATTTTCAAAATTTAACCAGTACTTATTTCAAACCACTTGATTCTTGTTCAGAATTGAGTTTTTAGGAATATATTTGAAAATAGAAACAAGAGTTGGCTAAGATTTTGTTTATATTACCAGTATATGTTTTAACCATTATTTATCATACACATCGCTTGTTTAGAATGTATTTTTAAAAAATGTATGTAAGAAATAGAAAAAATAGTTAGCTATGGGCCTATCAAGATATTCCTGTGGTCTAATACAAATAACATCATGTTATATAACACTAGCATAACACAGTGGCCTTTTTTATAAAATAACCATAAATTTACAAAATCTGTGAGGTCACTCACAAAAACGTGTGAATCAAATATTTTGTATATTATTTCCCTTAAACAGATATTTGGTGGTTATTAAAAATAGCTATTTGGTTTTTAAAAACAGCTATTTGGAATAGTGGCAAAATACCAGCTGAAATAATGTTTCTTTAAAATAAGGTAGAAGTAAAAGAGTAATAAAGTATTTGACTCGTGTACCAATTGTGTTTCATTTACTCAAATTTATTAAGTTGTGTGTTTTGTTGAGTAATTTCTTTTGTCTTTTTTTAAATTTTGGATGTTTGTAATGTTAACACAAAATTTTATTTCTCCATGTTTCTGATGACTTTCTACATCACCAAATAGGCCTATAATGTGGAATATTAGTGATGTTATAACTGATAATTGCCACAAATTATACCTGACAATGTAGACGTTTTGAAGTGCTTGAAAAACTATATAACTTGGCATTTAAACCCCAAAATTTAAATTAAAAAAAAGTAATTATTTACATTTACATGTAATCAATATTGGGCAAAATAATTAAACTTGGTAGTGAAGAAAGTACTCATGATCACCGAAGAAATATTAACCTTATAATTTTATATATAGTTTTATTCAACATTACCTATATTAAAATATACCTACAAAGTATCCAGTCAGGATAGATTTGGTTGTAATTTTGGTATATATTTAGAGGTATTGCCGATGCAGAAGAATACATACACTACATTACTATATACCTATGAAGTATGCAGTCAGAATAGATTTAGTGTTGCAATTTTCTGCATCGGCAATAACTCTATATATTTTCAAAAAATTGATTATTATGCATACCAGCAGCCACCTACGATATTTTGGAAAATTTTTCAAAACCACCAAATAGGACGATATCTACAAGAATTTTTTTATTTTTCACCTAAGAAAGTTACTTTTTTTTATTTAAAGTAGGGTAAAAATTCAGTGCAGAGGCATAATTCGTGAATGGGCACGGGGTGATACAAATGTTTCATGAGATCATAGAGCTGAGCATAAGGTTGTGCGCATCTGTCGCGGAGTGATACAGTGACGTCACCCATACCTTACATGTGTAGATATTTAAGAAACAACATTTTGTCCCAATTTTGGTAAAAATGCTGAAGCTCGGCGCCATACGATATTTTGGGAAATTGTTTAACACAACCAAATAGGACAATATCCACAAGAATTTTATTTTTATTAAAGTAGGAAAGTTACTTTTTTCCAATTTAAAGTAGGGTAAAAAATTCAGCGCGGATGTAGATGTGAATAGGCGCGGAGTGATACAAATGCTTCGTGATGTTACAACTGAATTTCAATGTATAAAATTAAAACCAAATCTAACCTGACTTGACACTTTTTAGGTATATTTTAATATAGGTATACAGTATTGTATAAATTTAAAACCAAATCTATCCTAACTGGAGAAGTTGTTTCTAAAATATCTACAACCGTAAGGTTGCGTGACGTACCGTGGACGATGCGTACAGCCTTATGCGCAGCATTGTGACGTAAGTATCACTCCGCGCCCATTCACAACTTCTACATCCGCGCTGAATTTATTACCCTACTTTTAATTGAAAAAAAAGTAACTTTCCTACTTCAATAAAAAAAAATTCTTTTGGATATCGTCCTATTGATGGTTTTGAACAATTTCCCAAAATATCCTATGGTGCCGAGCTTATGCACAATAACCAGATTTGGTTTTAATTTTATACATTACATAAATGGTTACATATATACCATTAGAGCCAAATCTATCCTGACTGGATACATCATAGGTATATTTCAATATAGATATATAAAATTTACCTTCCCTGGCAATAACAAAAATAATAGTTATCAATATAGCTTCAAGACATGTTACATAAAGTTTAGATTGATAAAACACCAACTACGTTGTGACGTCACGAAACATTTGTATCACTTCGCACCCATTCACAACTTATGCCTCCCCACTGATTTTTTAGTCTACTTTATATTGAAAAAAAGTAACTTTCCTAGGCGAAAAATAACAAAATTCTAGTGGATATCGTCCTATTTGGTTTTAAACAATTTTCCAAAATATCGTAAGTAGCTGCCCTTATGCATTTTTACCAAAATTACAACCAAATCTAGACGTAGTGCAGTGAGCTCTAGCTAATGCGTGCCCTGTTCAAACTATAGGCCTACATGTCATTACAGACTAACATTTAAAATGTGAAAAAAGTAACTTTCCTTATTTTCCGCAGAAAAAAAGTTGATATTCATGTTCTACACATTGAAAGGAGTAATTATTTGTTAAAATGACAAATGTCGTTAAAACTATATTTTCAACCCTTTATGTGTAAAATATTAATAATTACCCTATATATTTTAAAATAGGCATATTGCAATGATGTATGAGTGTGTATAAAACATAAACATGTTTTGTTTTACAAAAAAAAAAAACAAATTGTATAGTTTTATGTGTTTGTAAAGTGAGTCTTGTAAGGACTAATAGTAAAGTGTAACTATTTATAATGTTTATTCACCTTGTTTGAATGTTTTGGTTCCTGGGCCTCTTCTTCCTTTTCACCATCATTTTTCTTCACCTTAAAAAATGTTTTTCTAATATCTACTTGATTGTCATTGGACATTTTGAAATCTTTCTTTACTCTTAAACCAACATTTTTAACTGCACTTGATACATTTATCATAGACTTTTTAGATGAATTTTGCTGTCCAAATTGAGAAAAATTATTTTTTTGATGCGATGCAAAAATTACTTTGGGAGCAGTTACTGAATTTTGATAATTTTTCTGTTCATTATTTTTATCAGAGCCATGAAATGAATCGAGTACCAAAACTTTTGATGGATGATCTTTTTTTATAACATCCGTTGATGGCCTTTTCCTAGTAGGAAAATAATGAGCAACTGAAGGCTGAAAGGCCATGGCAATAAATATAAAAACTAACAAAAGTTAGTTACCCTCACTTAACACTAGTTACCCTCAAAATTAATAACACTACTTATTAGAATCGCCAATGAACTACAAATAGAATAATGTACAATTTAACACTTATTATTACTGAAAATATTAGTTAAAATACACCAAGAAATCCCTTTCCTTACGCTATTACTGTTTAACTACTTTATATTCAAAACAATGTGGCAAAACTTAGAGCAGACTGTGTATTAACATGAGAACAAAACGTTATAGGTGGGGGTACCTGAATTAACAAACCGCGCATTCTGACGATACGTGGCACGAAATATTCCCGCCTAAATTGTATTGCCTGAACTACTGTATTTTAAAATATTCTTAACAAATATTTCATGCATTTTCAAACCTATGAAGGTACGATAGCAATTCTCAATCCATAAATAATGTACTATACCATCGGATTAAATTTACTGGGAATAGTTATTATTCAACGTTATATACTGCTGCGTTCCGGATTGTAAACAATCAAATTTACAATCAGTGACAATGATATAAAAATTACATCAATATTTATCAGTTGAAATGGAAAAAAAAAATTTAAGTCAGCTATCTACAACAAGAAAGTGGCCTTTTTCTAAAGATCCGACTTATATGAAATCTTATAGCTCTAAATACTATTCTTTTAGGATTACTTCAGAACAAAAAGTCGATAATATTAATTGATTCCATCTTCACGTAAGCTATTAGTTATTAACTAAGCACACACACACACACATATATATATATATATATATATATATATATATATATATATATATGTGTGTGTGTGTGTGTGTGTGTGTGTGTGTGTGTGTTACACTTGCCTATTGTAGCACTTACTTGAGTTACGGTCTGAGTCTGCAATGGAACACATTTCCCGAAACGAACATCCTTAACAATCATATAAGTGAGTGTTACTATATGCAAATGTACCATAGGAACAAGCGTTTTTTGTTAAACATTTTTTATTAGTTTTCTATACTTCTCTAGACGGCGTTAATTGCCTGTCTTGTTGGCTGAAAGGATCAAACACGCTATAAAGTAAACCCATGCTAAAATTAAACAAAAGTCCTTGTGGCTAGGACGATGGTTTGGCGGGGGGCACGACCCTAACAGTCAAGGGGGGGACCTCACTGATGATATTTTGAACATTTTTATCTCTAGAAATCATAAGTTGCTCATTTTTACAGAATAGTTTTGTCATTAGGAAGCTGTTTTGCTAAAAACCTATTACTGCTTTATAAATTAATAGGTTTTGCTGAAATTAATTTTAATTAAATAATATTTGACTAAGTGAATATGCAAGACCTTACTTGCTGACGCGTTTTGAAACAATTGTTCCTTTTAGGAAGCAAAGGCTCTACTGGTGGCTTCCCCACCAGGTACAATGGATGCTGGTGTGCGATTTATGAGTGTGAAGGGGTGGGTTAAGTTGGTTGTGAAGTTTTGTTGTTTTTAGTCTGGTTGGTGAGTATGGCTGTTTGGTGATGTGGTTTGTGTCCAATTTTCATGTGTAGATTGTCTATGAGTGTATGTTGATAGCAGTTTTGTTAAGCGATGTAAAAAACTTCAATATCAAATATCTTATAAAACAACAAATAATTTAAGACAGCACATACAACCCTTTCAAAAATAAACAGACAAATACAATCTATTCGGTATTTACATATTAACATGTAATGAGTGTCCCAGCTATTATATCGGCCAAACCGATAGATCATTCTACACACGCTTCGAACACATCACCCAAAGAAGCCACACAAACCCAAAATCTAGTTTTGCAACACACCTAAAAACACACAACACATGGACATACATACGAATTTAAACATTCTCCACATATTAAAACAAAGTAAAAAACTAACAACATTAGAGAAATACAAAATATACAAACACTATGCAACAAATAAAGAACACATATTAAATAACCAAACACATTTTGAAGCCAACGCCCTGTTCCATTATATAACACACAACCAACCTAACCCCCCCCCCTTTCACACTCATAAATCTCACACCGACAACTTTTGTACCTAGCGGGGACGCTGCCAGTAGAGCTTTTGCTTTGTAAAAAAATCGCTTGTTTCTAAACGCATCAGCAAGTAAGCCCTTACGTATTCACTTAGTTGAGTATCATTTAATTAAAGTTTAATCAGTGAATTCAAGATGATTACAAGCAACTTTAAAATTAATTGGTTTGGGGGCCACATGCTCCTGTGTCCCTCCTGGCTATGCCACTGTGTGAGGCTAAAGTATTATTATTTTAATGGATAGGAATAAGTATTATTAGCTTCTTGAATTTTGTAGTCCATTACGTTAGGCGAAACGTAATGATTCCCTTTTACATTAGTTTATGTCTATCCAAAATTTAAATTTTGTAAAAACAGCTTGTTAGAAGAGTGTCAGACATTTTTGTCTTCTATTGTCTATTCAAAATTGAAAATTAATTTATATTTTAGGAGAGCATCGACTCAACGCACGAATTGTACTATTGCACCCACTCAAACACAACAACTTTTGGCTGTTTGTTACCATATTCATTTAAGCTACATTAATTTATATCATGAAAGAAAGAATAATATAGAAAGTGGCTGCCTATGTTTGTTGTGAATAGTGTATCTACCCAGTCAGAAGATAACTGTGATATGTGTGCATGGGTCTTTTGTATAATCTGGTACAAAAATCACTGAAAATTGTACTTCTAGATGTCGTAGATTGGGTTTTATGAAAAGAACTTTTTAGTCACTGTCTAGAACAGTGATTCCTAACCTGCAGTTTATGAACAAAAAATAGTCCGTGAAAGCCTGATCTGGGGAAGAGTCTGACTACTTATAAAAAAGAAAATATTTATAAATATTTACCAACGATTAAACCAAAATTATGATTTTTGTTGAACAAGATTAGAGTAAGTAATTCATCCTTATAAATATCAGAGATTTATTGAACTATCTTTAACATAATAATTATCAGATTATACCATAACACAATCATAATAATTTTAGCATGAAAAAATTAGTTTTCAATAACATTACAAAATGTAAACACTCCCTAAGAAGTCCTAGAACCACTCAGCTTGCCAAAAAACTAGAAAAAATTATGTATAAAAAATTAGGTAAATTTGCATTATTAAATAATACACACAACCACCTCTATTCACAAATATTTTTATTCTAGTCTTATGTGCATTTCGATTACATTACAAAGTAACCATCCTCTATGACATGACAATACATACTGCACATGTCCCTGAGGGTTGTTACTTTGTAATCAAAATGTATATAAGTTTAGAATAAAAACATTTGTTGTTAGAGGCTGTATGTATAATTTATTAATAATAAACCACAGTAAATTATTCCAAGTAATTAGTGATAAATTTGCATCATTATTTTTGACTAAGTAAATGTTGTATCCTATTAAGAGACTGAGTCAACAATTTTTAATTTACAATTATAATATTTATCCCTTTTGTGATGTAAAATAGTCTTCATTGTGAAAATTACAACTCATGTTTGTAATATTGTTTTTTCATAACAGTTTCTTAATTAATAATATTAGTTGATTCTATCTTCATGTGAGCTCCTAGTTTTTAACTGCTATAGGTAAGTACAAGTGTTTTTATTTAATAATAATAATTTGTTTTTGAAAAGTTATTTCATTTAATTATCTTTGAATTTGGTTACAACTAAGGTATATAACAAGTAGTCATTGGTAATTCACTTTAAGCCTGAGTGGTCTGCAAACAAGCTGGAACTACCTGTAGGAATAGGTAATGCTTGTTTTTCACTTGTGAAAACATTGAACTAACATTCCATACCGAAAAGGGACATCACTGTACAGTACTACAAAATGTGTCACAAAATGAAGAAGCACACTAAAATGGAAGGCAGAACTCACATCAATCCTGCTACAGGCAGAGTGAGATTGGAACAAATGACTAGGGATACAAATATGTTTATTTTTATCTAAAAATAAAAAAATACTGCTGTCAGAAATATTTACAACTGTGTTTGAATATACAGGTCTTCACAGAATCTAATTGTAAAATCATGTCACTCACAGGTGATAAGCTGTTCCAAAGTTATCTTATGATCCTTAAGTGTGTTATCACCACTACATAAATTAATAAATTACTCAGCAGAGCAGATGACAACCAGTTCTAGAATTCATATCTTTTAAATACACTTTATAACTTTGACTTATGTAAAATTTCTGTTGGGACCTATACAACAGGACAATGTTTGTTATTAGAGTGACAAATTACAGAAGGTGGCGAATTAGAGAGGTTCTACTGTAAATATAATTATAAATTACACATCAATTTTTTTTTTAATGTAATAATATAAGTATTAGATTCTTACAAACTGAGTAAACTTTACCCAAACTTGCATACACTGATCTAGATCAAAGGGAAGATTCTCTAGAGGGAATCGAAAGGCGATTTCAATTTATCCATATGTTGTTCCACATTTGCTATGTTGTATGTATCCACATAATACACTGAAATTTATGTCATTTCTTGACACACAAACTTACAGTTTTTAGGTTAAACATCTTGAGGTTTCTGAGTAATATTTCTTGTCAATTCACTTAGCACAAAAACCACCATCTACTTATATGTCTCAGCAGACGTATTTCCCACTAGGTCAGTGTATTATTCAATTCTGTGAGACAGAAAAAACTCACAGTGTGTGAGTTGTTAGAAAATTGTATCAATTTGTAGTGCTATATTTCCACTAATGTAAATGTTTGTTTTTTTGCTATCATGATTTCTGCAAATTCTGTAAGTCTTTTTACATATGTTTGTTTTTTTCTTAGTGATCTATTTTTTATCTTTCATGATTCTTTTTTTTTGCCTGAAAAGATAAAATCATACAAACCACAATCACATGTCCATCTTGCCCTCTGTGACTTTTTTTGTGAGGCTACTTGAAGGCTGAGGTTTTCAAACATTGTACCAGGAACCTGCCTGACCTGAGCCAGCAATACACGAGGAAGTCCAGCGCATAACACAAGCCATGCTTGGGGGAGAATCTTAATGAGCTTCAGAATTTGCTTGCAGCAGTGTATTGACAAGGGCCACCAATTCTACAATATCCTTTTTAAAACCAGGTAGGAAAAAACTCCCCGTGTCGTAGAATAAGTTTTAAAAAAAAATGTTTTTATTTACGTTTAAAAATAGGTAGGTTATTTTGCCGCACCCTTTAATATAAAAAGCACAATAGTACAATATATTACAGTAAAAATATTGAAATAATTAATAATATGTTACCTAAGATGTAACCCTTATGTACATTTCAATGACCATGTCATCATCATCAGAGGGTCTTATTACAATCTAGAATACAATAAATTGCAAACTAGACTCACAGATAGAGTTTGTGATTCATTGTATTCTGGATTGTAATAAGACCCTCTGATGATCATGAAAAGGTCATCGAAATGTATATGAGAGTTTAATCTTAAATAACTTATATTATTAACTATATTTGTAGTATTGGGGTTGTTTCAAATATTCTTACTATAGTTAACTTACAATGTTTAATCCTTCCTTTCACCAGCAATCAATTTACCACTGGATCTTCCTTCTTACACTGCAAAAAAAATTGTCAGTTTACGCAATTCCAAAATGACCTTTTTGTATCTATATCTTTATTCTTATAAACATGATCAAGCTATATATATATAGTGATACTTCACGTTGTCCATTATTTTTCCGTTGCACTGACTTTATGAAGTTATTATTATTACTTGTAAATAATTTTTCCACCACTAAGTGCAATAATTTTACCTTACATGTGATAAGGCACGTTTCAGTCACTTGACCATTGTTGAATCGACTGTTCCCAAGTTCCTTTGCAAGCATTTTCATAAACTGTTCAAACCTATTTTTATTTTTCAAAATATTATAAATTATCATCCAATCCCATAAATGGCAACTAAAATCCTCGGTGATTCACCCCGTGCATGTCTTTGAATGACTGCCTACTTTTCTGTTAACCTTTTAGACTATAATTATTTGATCGCCAGCCGCTTCACCAGATATAATTAGTTAGCATGTGTTTTGGACACGTATATTTAATTATTCACTAAGAAATTAAGACTTCAAGTAAATATATACTATTATATACCAATCTGTTCAGAATAAAATGAAGAACAGTAATATGAAGTTTGTATGTTAAAAACATAAAGTTTGAATTCAGTAGGCCTGATAAATGCCGTTTTTTTGGTTTTTTTTTACTATAGAAAAAAAATTATATTTAGCTTTGTTGATGAAATAGCACTTTCCTTATGATGAATTATAAAGTCATTTTAAGCCCAAAGAAGTACTGAATAAAAATATATGCATAAGTGGTATTTGAAAAATCTATTTGTAATATTTATTATAAAAAATGTAAAACTATGCACATGCATAAAAATGCCAAGAATGGTGTACCTACTATAATACTCAGCTGCAACCAGGTTTGAATGTGACATATTAGTTCACTTTGATGTAATTATTTTAAAACAAAAGTAGGTACCACTAAAACTGTATAGATCTAAATATAAATTATTGAAAAATGTCATTTAGGCCTTATTTAAAATTGTTGTATTTGTTTAGGTTGAATTTATATACAAATATTTTTTTATTTGGCCGCTTGAAAAACACTTCAATTTTTTGTTTATAGTTTTTGACAGTGTGAAACTTTTCAAAGTATATGTTTCTATGTGATACCGGGTTATTTGGGCAAGTCGTGCAGTAGGCCACAGCCCATACGTTGTTAGCCTATTAGAAAGCACTACATGTATATAACAATATATGTCAAAACTAAAATAAAAGCAAAACACTAAATAAACAAAGAAAATCATGAATAAGGATAAGTTCACATAAACAGCGATTTATCAACTAAGCCAGATGTCTGACGCTTACCATACAGTTTCATTTGTATGGGCCCAGTCAACTGTCTGGGACCAGTTGTTTATTTACAGAAAAAATTATGATAAATACTGCCAATCAGCGTTATAAAAATAAACATTGGCTTCTTATAACACAGCAAATGAACATAGTACACAATATTATTCCGTAAGACGTTCTAAAGTATGTAATAGTTGCGTCGCAAAATATGTCGGACTGAGTCAGACAGTGGAGTGGAACAGGATTTTTAGTGGTTGGACTCAGTTCACCTATAGAGCGCAAAAGGTTAAATTAACAAGGTTAAGCTTTTTCATTGCCTAGAGATCCATTTTAAGTATTCGACACAATCACAGACTACATTAACTTATTGTGAAAGCAAAATAAAAACTGTAAGCACCACAGAAAAAAACTGCTTATTAATGCAATACAGAATGTAAACCATCTGTATTATTTGGGGTTACATTTTGTCAGGTAAGATGTCATTTCCACCACTGTCCACGTAACCTAACCTGTCCCACATATTGAGTACTTGCTCTCTCTCACACACATACACACACACTCATGAAAGATATTGAGTTTGGCAGATTATGAAACAAATCAGAGTATCAAGATTGTATTGTATAAAGGTTTTCATAAGACCTAATTTTATAAATTTTCAGTTTATTGCCAAATTTTATAAATGAATAATATACATACAGTTATAGGTTTGTAAGTAAAATGTTTTTAATAAAATCTAATCAGAACTTATACAATTTTTACTATTACAAATACATTTAATAGGAAAAACTAATAACAATCCGCATTTAAAAATATTTATCACATTAATATATAAAAATACATTTTCTTACAATTTTATTAAAATATTTGAATAATTTTGCAGTAATACAATTGTAATTTTTTAACATTGAATATTAAACACTTTTTTTTTATAAGAGATCTAAAACGAATAATAGAGATATAAAATAACTTTACAAAACACTTTGAAGAAATATGAAAATACCTAAGCATTTTTAGAATATACAGTTCTTTATAATTACTTATACAAAATATAACCTATATAGAATATATATGTAAAAATATGAAAGCAATATAAACATTTTTCTCTGTGGCTATTTCTCAAGTTGATTTCTTAGTGCAGATACTGCAACATAAAAACAAAATATGAAACATTTAGAAGCTATAAAAAATATTATTAAAAAATTAACATTTTTATAACTGGAGTACTTTTTTATGCAGCATCAGCCTGAAATACCTTTTTATGGTATTTGTATTTTTGTCTATGTATTTTGAGAGAACAATGAATGGGTTTTATAGTTTAAGCCAGACTAATACAAAGATGAACCTGGGACAAGTCTTGGGGTAAAAGACTACCACCATGCCTAAAAATATACTTGGCTGTATAGGATATTGATATGTCGTCTTCGAGCACAAGATCCTTTCATCTTCTAATTGGTCTAAAGAGGCATATCTCTGAAGTATATTTTATTTTACTCCATAATGAAGCTACAGGCTGTCACAATCAGGTCTCCCTATTGACAAACTAATCCTGTTATCTGGCACAACTTGTATGACATAGAATCCATTGTAATAGATTTTTATTAAAATTAAGGAAATTGTAACAATTTTTTTCAGATACTATATGATAGAGGGAGAAAAGATTGTATTTTTCGGCTTCTATTCAACAAAAATTTGAACCCTCATTTTTTTCTTGATCTGCGTGTCATCATACACACAGATTAAGAGAAAATGCGCGTAACGTCAACAAATACCAACATCACGGACCGAACATCTACACCAGTGAAATATCAGTGATTCGACAATGGTCAAGTGACCGAAAGGTGCCTCATCACACAAGGTAAAATCATTGCACTTAATGGTGGATAAAATTACTTACAATAGTAATATATTAACTTCATAAAGTCGGTGCAATGGAAAAACAATGGATAACGTAAAATATATATATACAGTCGAACCTCTGTATAACGAAGTCGATTATCCAGAGAAAAAATTCGTTGTAGAGAAGTATTTGTTATTGAGAGGTTGTGTTGTAAAGAATGCTCCCACCCCATCTTACGCATATCGCACTACCTGCGGTAATAAAAGGGATACAGTATAATATCGCGAGCGTAGTTAGTGTAATAGGCCAATGTTAATATAGGATAATGTTTTATAGTTTCAATTTATTTGAAATTCAAGTTGTTAAAAATGTTTTATTGACGTTTCTTCATTGTATTAGATATCCACATTCAATATTTTTCATAGGGTCTACTCTGTATAGGCTATTATGATAAGTTATCTAATGCTTATGAAAACTTACTGGTAAATAAGTACACTCACCAATTCATTTTCAAGAAGCATGACTTGAACGTAGTAGAATTTAATTGAAGCAAACTCAGTAGGCCGTAATTTAGTAACTGTATTATTTATTAACCGTATTACATTTTTTAATACTTTCAACACGGCGGCGATATTGGTGATCTCATCAAACTACTGCCTGTTTTTCCTTAACTTCCAGCTCTGAAGGCAGTGAAACACCATAAGGGGTGCATAGTTTGTCGTAGCATCTAATTATCGACCCCATTGTTTTCATCTCAATAATTTTATTTCTAACATATACATTTTTATTGGTGACATCAGAACAGTGTATTAGACTCTAATATATTGTTTTATTTATCGGGTCACAATTTAAAAAAAGAAATAATACAAATGATAAACTACTGTATGACAAATAAGAAAACACAATAAAAAAGACAGAGAAAAAAGAAAATTTATATACAAAACTAAAGACCCTACTACTAAAATATATTACATACTAAAATAAGCACTCAACGTTTCACTCAGAATGTTTGTTTCTTTTTGTGCCAAGTGTCTCGGAGATCGTAATGTAAACGGAGGCAAAGATAATACATATGTCACGTATGAGACTATTTATAGCCAAGATGAGCTGACATTGGTTTACTACAATCGGGCTACCAAGCACTTTGTCAATGACTCATATTTACAATAGTCTGTTCCCACCTCCAGTTGGTTTAATTACTCTAACAAGACAGTTATCGTTTATTCTTGCGTTAGTTCAGAAAACTTGGTTAATTTTTATGATCGTTGTTTTTACCGGATATTCTGCCGCGTTAAATGGTTCAAACTAAAAAAAACATTAAAATATAAAAGTTAAACCAATTTAAATCTGTTCATAAAACTTCCTGAATCATTGTTTCAGTTGAAACATCAAAAGTTAACTTGGGATGGTCGGATTTAAAAACAACTCAGGCACAATGTTCTCCAAACTCTTTTAAAGCACTGGTGTAAAAATCAAACCTTTATATAGATATCGACACTAGAGAAGTTTCAATTAGCCTGGGAGTAAGCGTGCTGGTTTGCTCGCCGTATCTAAGGGAATAAGCTGGGAGCGCATCTGTAAGGAAACCCAGAGCGTGCCGGAACGCTAGCCATGCTGAACGTGTTAACTGAACCGAACTATAACATGCAGTCAATTGCCGACATGTGTTTCGCCTATCATTCTTGGTTTTGTTGACTTTCCTGCTGAAAATAAGCAATTTCCTGGAAATGCCATTGTGAGCTGCCTATACAATACTACATTTCTTCGGTTGAAATGGAAAAAAATTTCTTTATTCAGAGGTCCGAAATTCGTTACATAGAGGTAAATAAGCAGTATAACTTCTAAAATGTCATGGGACAAGATAAAAATTCGTTATATAGAGGATTTCGTTATCTGGAGGTTCGTTATATAGAGGTTCGACTGTATATATATATATATATATATATATATATATATATATATATATAGGAATTTTTGGACTTGATAGGAGACTGACAGACTTACCTCAAGGCAATAGTCCAAAACTGCAATCTCTTGAATCTTTTGTTTTGTTTTTCTCTTTCTTGACTGAAAAGATCATGTTGATCGAAATATTTCAAATAAAAGTTTATTAAGTGTTTTATATGTGCTATTTCCAAGAGATTGCAGTTTTGGACTATTGCCTTGAGGTAAGTCTGTCAGTCTCCTATCAAGTCCAAAAATTCCTAAATAAGCTTTAAGCTCTACTAGAACTAACCTATATATATATATATATATATATATATATATATATATATATATATATATATATATATATATATATATATATATTTTAGGTTAGTTTTGGTTGGTAAAGATTATTTTTATATATATATATATATATATATATATATATATATATATATATATATATATTTTAGGTTAGTTTTGGTTGGTAAAGATTATTTTTATATATATATATATATATATATATATATATGTGTGTGTGTGTGTGTGTGTGTGTGTGTGTGTGTATGTCCACCATCATTCGTACTACATAAAGGTTATTTTCTGTAAGTATGTGTTTTATTTTCCTGTTATCAGCTGATAATCTTGCTGCAAAAAGAATATTTAGACGAATTCACAGATTTGATTTTGTCTGAAAATTACTCACCCCAGCAAGTGTATAATGCAGACAAAACTGGATTGAATTTTAAAGCCCTTCCCACTAAAAGTCTTGCTCCTAAAGGGGAATCTTCTTTGCCAGGCTTTAAAACGAGCAAACAGCGCCTCACAGATTTAACCTCCAGTAACACTTGCAGGAACAAATAGGCTGCCACTAATGGTGATTGGAAAATCCGCCAAGCTACGGGCACTTAAAAATATGAACTTGAATGCTCTCCCTGTTCATTACAGAAATCAGTGTAAGGTGTGGATGACTGGTAATATTTTCAAGGAGTGGTTCAAAAATGAACTTGTTCCTTCGGTAACAAAATTTAATGAAAAATGGATTGCCACCAAAAGTTTAACTTTTGAAAGATAATGGCCCTTTCACATCCTTCAGACATGGAGTTGGTATGTAAAGTCATAAAAGCAATTTTTCTCCCTCCTAACGTGACATCGTTGCTTCAGCCTATGGATCAAGGTGTGCTACAGAAAAAATATTCTGCAAACATTAATTGAAGAAGATTGTTATACATAAATTATATGCTAATGCTATGGTGGCGCATCATCACATCCTCGGGAAAGTTTACGTCTCTTTGCCAGATGAAGATTACTGATTTTAAGTGAAAAATATAGTTTAGTGTTTGTTTTTTATTTTACTGTCAATAGATTCTATGTTAATGAAGTGATACAGTAGTACAGTATAGGCCTTTATTATATTATGTTTTTACAGTGTCAATTCCAATATATTACACATCTCAGTCCTTTTTTAGGTAAGTAGCAAACTTTCAGTACATACTTCATTAAATGTTAGATACGTTTTTAAAATTTGGTTTTCATCAAACCATGTTCAGATTTCTGGGGTTCAAGAGTATTTCTGAGAAACATATAATTGAAATGGGAGTTGGATTATTGTTGACGAAAAGTTATTTATATCTTCTTGCGGGCAGATGCTTGCAGAGAATATGGGAAACTAATTTTACGGATATGAGTTCTTCCACATATCTACTGACATACTTGTTAACAATACTTAGACTTGAAATGAAATAAACAAATTTTCTATCAGAGTATTTATTTCCAACTGATATCAATATTCTACTAACCATATGATTTTTTTAACTGTTTTTGTGTAACATGTTTCTTCTGTTACAAAATATTTAAAAAGTAAAAAAAACGTCTACAACTTTTTACTTAGCCTTTGACAGATCAGTTCACAGAAAAACTGCCTTATTAGGATTGCCATCTACTCTATTATGAGTGACATATCTGTCACTTTTTGGAGTCCAATTATTTGGTCGCCGGCCGCCCTACCAGATCCAATTAGGTAACATGTGTTTTGCATATGTATGTTTAATTATTCACTAAGAAATTGACACTTCAAGTAAATATATATTATTATTTAGCACTGCGTTCAGAATAAAATGAAGAATATGAGGTTTGTATGTTGAAAACTTAAAGTTTGAATTCAGTAGGCCTGATAAATGCCGTTTTTTAGTTTTTTTACTTTAGAAAAAAAATTATATTTAGCGTTGTTAATGAAATAGCACTTTCCTTATGATGAATTATAAAGTCATTTTAAGCCCAAAGAAGTACTGAATAAAAATATTTGTGTAAGTGGTATTACAAAAATCTATTTGTAATATTTATTATAAAAAATGTAAAACTATGCACATGCATAAAAATGCCAAGAATGGTGTACATACTTCAATACTGAGCTACAACTAGGTTTGAATGTGACATAATTGTTCATTTTGTTGTAATTACTTTAAAACAAAACGAATTGCACCAAATACTATTATTACAAAAGTAGGTACCACAAAAAATATAGAGGTCTAAATATAAATTATTGAAAAATGTCACTTAGGGCTTTTTAAACACATGGTATTCCTTTATTTGACCACTTGAAAATACTTCAATTTATCCTTTACAGTTTTTGATAGTGTGAAACTTGTAGAAGCAAATGTTTGGATGTAATCCCGAGTTATTTGGGCCTACAGCTCGCACATTGTAAGCCTATTAGAAAGCATTATATCTATTCATAAATACTGTATATGTTAGAACTAAAATAAAAGAAAAACACTAACTAAATAAAAGAGATCACGAATGAGGATATGTTCACATCAACAGTGATTGTAGGCCAGATGTCTGTGGCTTACTGTGCAGTACATCGTAAACAACTGTCTGGGACCATTTGTTCATTTATGGAAAAATAATGATAAATACGGCCAATCAGTGTTATAAAAATAAACATTGCTTTTCTCATAACAAGGCACGTACGTTAGACGTTTTAAAGTATGTAATAATTGTGTTGCAAAATATGTCAAACTGAGTGGAGTGGAAACGGATTTTTTGAGATGTCAATTTTAGTGACTGACTTCTAAAAGTGAGGTGAGGGATGCGTAGTAATGACTAACATAATTTAAGGTTACATCCCCCGGTACTTTAGTGTTTTATAACCATAACTTAACAGTCGAACTTTAACCCTTAGCACTGGAATATTGGGGTCGTCCCAGATGTATTGCTGTGTTTTACTCTTATTTTGAAATCTGTCCACTACATTTAATGAAAGCAAAATAATTTGACAGGAGTGACAAATTAAAACCTTGGCAATATTAAAATAACCTTTTGTTTAAACATTTTTTTTCATTATGAAGATTTGAACCCTTTAGCTACTGCTATTTTGACAAAATTCTTTGGTACTATAAAGCTGTAGTATTTGTTGTGTAGCAGGCTAGAATGAAGAATTGTCAGAGTATGTTTACTTTGCACAATATTATGGCCTCTACATCTCATGATTCTCATGACAGTGCAGTAAAAAAACTTATTTGTAATTCATATTTATCTACTGATAGTAGTTTTTCTAAGAGGATATAATTCAAGAAATAAATTTATTTAGTGCAGTCGATAGAAGTGGTAACAACCATATATAGATGATCGGAATTTTTTCTGAAGTATTCCATGATTTCAATATACACAGAGTGAATCAAAAGTATGGATCCTTATACTAAGTTTTCAAGGCTAGACCCAGAAAAAAATTTCAGAATATCCTTGTAAGGTGTAAAACTGCTCTTTTTGATCACTACAGCAATTTCGCTTGAGTCCCCAAAACCCCAAATTTTGGTAGCAACTTTTAATTTTAAATGTTTCAAAGAATTGAAATAAATGAGTCTTAATACAAAGTATTGAAATAAAACTAGTCGGAATGAATAATTTTAAAAATATTAGTTTAGCAGTAAAGTTAATCTAAATTTAACCTGTTTTGACCACAACAAGGATTTATAATCTTATCAGCTATTGTTTTATTATAAGTAAGACAAATTATATTAACTATTTTTGCTGGTGAGAAAAATTCAAATAAGAGTTAATCACACTTCCTAAGCCCTTATATCATTTTTTCAGTAATTATTTTTTTTTTAATACTTACTGTTTTGGCTATTTCCTTGATTGCAAGCAGTTTTTGTTACTTATTATTGCCTGACTGGAGTTTCTGAAACAAATCATTTCAATTCATTTTTATAACAGTAAATAAAACTTTTCTGAAATAAAACTCTATTGGTATCTTACATTTTACTAAGACAACTATTAACTAACAAAAAAAGTGTTTGATCACATCTTGTCATATTAATATCTACTAGCACCGGAGGAATGGATGACCGAGCACAGAGATTTGGCAGAGAAAGTCTTGTGCAGAGACCAAAAATTACCAATACAACAATCCATAGGTTGCCACAAATGACACGATGCTTTATACTTACTTGGATGAAAGGCATTCTGTCAGGTATTGGAAAAAATATTTAATTTGTTCAGCATAATAGTTTTGAAAAGTTATATTCTCTATAAAATGAATAAGGCCAAAAAGCCAATGAGTCATCTTGTTTTCACAATGTCAATCATTGAAGCTTTAGAGACTTTGTGGCTGAAAGAAAAGGCCAGAGAAATTGGAAAAGAACTAGCCGAAAAAACAGAAGATATGCCTAGATCAGGAGCAGGGTATGGGATAAAAGTATTACCAAATTAGAAAAAAAATTGTATTGTATGTTCAAAGCAAGGTACTAGAAAACGATCACAGACTGTATGCATAAGATATGATAAGGGACTTCATGGGCAATACAACTCAAAACATACTTGTTAAAATTTCATTACGCATATATTAAAAAATACTTATAGATTTTAGGAACTAATATTGATAAATAGACAGACTGTAATTAGGGTCATAGTTTCAGAACCAAACGAAATTCAGACTCATAATAATAGCAGGGAATGAAGACTCAAATTTAAAAAAGTAAGCATTCATTAGTGGAGGCAGTTGAAATGCATAACATACTTAGAGAACCTAGAACCACTTATTATCAAGTTTCAAGGTGGCAGGTTTTTTTAAAAGATTTTATAGGTTTGGAAAATCAAGAAAACCGATGATGGTAAGTAGGAAATATTGACCCTATGCATTAAATTTTAGGAGAATGAATGAATTATAACACAAGTCTTTAATAACCTAGGTAATTATGGAACAAAAATAAGATTTCTATCTGTATTTATATAAAAAACTGGAAAAATGGAATGCTTTTTCTCATATGCAATTTGACCAAAATGGATAGTCCTGTAGGGATTATATAATAATCCTCCAAGAAGAAGGTAGTTCACTTAACGTCTATAAAAATACAAATTTATGTTTATACGAAACTCTTAATCCAAACAACATTAACAATTTATTTAAAATATCAACTATTATTATCATTACTTTCATTTTATAATCTTTTATACAAATTTAACCCAAAAACTATCCTGAATAATAAAAAGCCCCTATTTAGTCACTGACAGCGACTATGAAACAAGAAAATAAAAGAGATCAGCAGTTGTTAATATAACTGCTAATTACAATAATTAAAAAACACATTTATCAGGGGCTCTGTTTTCCTGGAAGAGTTGCAAAGTATGAAACTGCTGATCAAGAAACCAAAAATAATTAGCTACTTCACATGAAGAGATCTATATGATTGATATCCTTCCAGAGACTTGGTTATAACAACCTGTATACAATTTTACATAAACCAAACCAATGAAATAACTGAAGTCAAAACATATAGAATTAGAAAGAGGACAGAAATATGTCTAGAAACAAGACAGGAGTTTTAATTTAGATGGAACTCACTGTAGAAACATAATACAGTAGAGTCTCTATAATCCAAGTCCCGATATTTTGAGCTTCCGTTAAATTCGAGCCTATTTCTATTTTAGCCTATTTTATCATTTTTAAAGAAAATGTTGAATTGGGCTTCCAAGAAATGTTCATATAAAGATCTATAAACTTATTTAGTGAATTTTTTTTAATTACCTATATTATAGGGGTTCAATAAAAATCTTATTTTTTCTAGTGTTCAGAAACGAATTTCCATGTAATGTGAGTTTTCGGTAATCCGAGGGGGTCTTGGTCCTATCTACCTTGAATTATCGAGACTCTACTGTACATACTGCCCAGTCCAAAGTTGAATAAGGATCGTCTGAATCTGGAATGCAAGGTTACCAAACCTGGGTTAAGGAAAAAAGATATTTTATTTTTTTAAATAATGGACATCTGTACTTGTGACCTATTTTTGGCTGTTGTGACATAAGTATACTTGTGTGATACAAAAAATCATTGTTTAATACAATACCAATCTTTCTTACCAGTTTTCTTTCCTCAATCCAAATGCAGTATACCAACAACATTTGCAATATTTGTTTCACTTCCCGTAAACACCTAAACTTTTATAGAAATAAATACAGAAAATATAATAGAAGCCTCTTCTAAAATTTGGACTCAATAGAAAGTTTGAATATGGACATTATATTTGTGATTTTCTCTCATAAAATTGAAATAAATTTGATGCCTTTGTATGAAAAATTTAATTTAAAAATAAAAAAGTGCAATGACTGTAAATAGAAAGATTATTTAGTTGGTAGGTATGAAACCCAATTCTCCATTATATATATAATGTATTGCTTCTACTTTATGTACACAGAAACTGACTCTTGACTAAGCATTTTAATGTCATAATGACCGGTGAAGCAGAATTGAGAACATTAGTACTTTCTTGTATTTTGTTTTCAATCTATATTATAACTGTAATAATAACTGAAGATAAAGAATACAGAGATAGTGTAACTTGTTCTTTGTGTTAGTTTCCTGCTCAGGTACTGGGTTTTTGGGATAGTTTCTAGGGCAGTACTCGGGATCTGTTTTTTCATCAATAGTTTCTGACTGCTGAGTTTTATGTGTGTGTTAAAAAAAAATTATATGTCAGCTTATTAGGCAATAGTATAATTTAGGTGGTCAGCAGTCAACATGTTCATTCTTAATTCAAAATTTACATAACTATATAAATTTTAAAATGCAGTGTCGAGTACCTAAAGTTAGCCAACTTTGTATTGAGATTTAAGAGCTGTCTGCCCGTTACACTCCCTTTATATGAAAAAAAGAAAACGTAGATGGAATTTGCTAGGACTATTGCAAAGGAATAAATACCCTGTGGTACTGGGAATATGGGAAAATGATAGCATTGGTTAGACAGGATCATTACCTGAAACCAAAGCGGAGTAAAAAGAGGTTACAACAACCAGAGAATTTATTTGGTCTTTCATTCTTCAGACAATATTATATGTTATACAGTATGCAAAACAAATAATTGAGCTAGAGACATAACAAAATATAAAGCATTTAAACAAGTATTTTAGAGCTACTGAATAAATAACATAAAATCACCATGCTGCATGCTAATTAAACTTAAAAAAAAAGAAGTTAGATGAAGTGATAATACCTAGAAGTTAGTGACTAGATCTATAGTTAAAATACAATTTAACCATTTGAAGTGGCTTTCCAATCATTCAGCATGCCCAAATTAGTGAGTTTTTTTTTAAACGTGTTACATAACTTCTTATCATAATATAGATACTTCATATTGTTAGCTCATAAATAATAACATTTTGTGAGAAAAATTTCATCTAACCACTATTTTGATAGGCAACAAACATTTTTTAAAAGCCTCAATTTTAGTAGTAACCAATAGGCAAAATAAAGAAATTTTGTAAAACTTGTCCTCATATAAAGCTATTACTCACAAAATCAATAACCAAGAAACATATTGTATTACTGGTAGCAGTAAAATAGCTGAACTGTCAGCGGTAATGCCAGAACACTAACCCTAGCATTTGGCAGGAGCTATTGGGATGCACCCACTACTGTCTGTTCAGAATGTGTTTACGCCAGGGAGTGGTGAACTGTTCACGTGAACATAACGATTTCGGCAACCCTATTGGCTGAGTGACCTCGTGACAAAACTGAAATATCCTGCCGCCCGATTAACAGTTGGTCTGGAAACTTCAAGGGTTACATTTGTTCGTCTGTTTATTGTGCCTGACATTTTTTAATTGTGAGTGGAATAATTTAAGATCGTTGTTTGTTATATTTGTGTTTGTGAGTTTGTGGTGTTGTTAAGTTTTTAAGGATTAACTTTTAAGCAATGTCATCCCCTGTCAAAAAAAATAAACGAGGACAAGTAATACACTCCGGGCAAAGACAAGTTATTTTACGCCTTTATAAAAATTTAAAGGATGAAAATCCAGAATGCCGTATAAAAGACATCTTGCAGAAAGTAGCGATATCTGCAGGAATTTCTGCTCGAAGTGTTTTTTCAATCGTTAAAGAAAAAAAAGAAACGGGTACTCTGAAGTCTCCTGCCAAAAGGAAACCAAAAACCAAACCTATTTTTAATAATATGGATGACTTTTTAAAAACTGCTATAAGGAAGAAAGTACATGAGTTATTTTTTAAAAACGAACTTCCTACTTTAAATAAAGTACTACACTTAGTTAATACCGACGAACAGTTAGGCTTACCTAACCTAAGACGAACCACTTTGTTTCACATATTAAAAAAGTTAAATTTCAGGTATGAGAAACGTAACCGTAAAAGTATACTGTTGGACAAAGAAGATATTATCCTATGGAGAAGAGATTACTTAAGAAAAATAAAAGCCTATCGCGAGGAAGGTCGTACAGTTTATTATTTGGACGAAACGTGGGTCAATGCAGGCAAAAGAAACAAATAGAATAGTTTTGAGAACCCCTCCTTATCACTGCGAATTAAACCCAATAGAAATGGTATGGGCTGAGGTTAAAGGTTATGTTGCGTCTAACAATGTTACTTTTAACATTAAAGAGGTGCACAGACTGTTAACCGAAGGTGTCTCGCGTGTTACACCTGATAAGTGGGAAAAATATGTGAAACATGTGGTGGACGTTGAAGAGTCGAATATGTGGAAATTAGACAATATAATTGAAGACATCGAGCCATTCGTCATAGCTGTTGACGACAGTTCCTCGTCGTCATCGGAATCGGATTTTGCAGACCCCTTAAACATGAAATAATAACATGGTAAGTTAAAAACTTGTAGCATAAATTATTGAATAGTCTTATTACTTTCATTAGTCTATAATTCTCTTTTTCGAATGATTAAGTGTACCAGTGTAAGACGTAGCCCTAATTGCCGATGCATGATTGTGAACCGGACTCATAGCTTACCGTCCCTTGCACGTGTTCGCCTCGTGATAGTGTTTACATCAGGCGCAAACACATTCTGAACCGACTTTAGTGCTAGACATTACTCACACAGCATGGATTTGACATGTACTTATCCAATGCAATCAACTAAAAAAATTGCTTTTAAAAATCGCTAAGGGATGGCAGGATAGTTCACTAACAAAAATAAGTAGAATGAAATATATACCTTAACAATGCTTTAAATAAATATAGAAACTCAACATTGTCGTCATTACTGTCGATGGCTCGTACCACGGTAACGTGAAAGCTGTGTCATTACTGTTTTAAAAGTTAACAAATATACATACAGTACAGTCTCACTAATCCGGACTTAATGGGACCGGACCCTGTCCGGATCAACGAAAGTCCGGATTAGACGGAAAAAGCCAAACAAATGCATACAATATGTGTTTTAGGCGGGGAAACATATTAAAATTGTAGTTTTAGTGAAATTGAGGCCTAAATATAGCTATACAGTACAGTATTTCATAGCTTATTTAGCAAAAAATCCTGTAATTGTAACAGAAAAGGTATGACATGTACAAATATCAAAGAATCTTTCTCGCTGAATAAATGTATTCACATAAAGTTATTTACACTATACTGTATAAACGCACAAAAAACTCAAACAAAAATGAAACTGAAATAAAAATAAACTTTAAAAAACTTAATGAAAAAAAGTCCGTAATGTTCTTTTGTTTTAACTGTGAATGACGTCGTTTCACAGTATGATCTCGTAGGCGTTTCAAGGTCAGTAGCAACGCAGTTGACGTATCAGTTTGTTTCTCAAAGTAGGTCATCAACCCCTCCAGCATTGCAGCCGCCCCATCATGAGTTGGGCTGACCGGTTCGTCTGTATAGTCTTCCTCTTTCGAGCTGTCATTTTCTGTGTTTGCAGTGCACACCGCGACGATTGAGCACTTGATAACCAATATCATTATCACTGATAATCCACTCGGAAATATCAGTGTCTTTCAACTCGGTCCAACCCTCCAATTGTTGAAAAATCTGAATAAATTCCGCGTCGTCATTAGTAGGTTGACTGTCGGTTTTTTCACTTTCCTGTGGCATTTCAGGCCACAATTTTTTCCAGCTCTTTTGGAGTGTAGACAGTTGAATTTCCTCCCACGATTATGCAACCATATAAATAGCATCCTTTATAGTCACTTTTTTAAGAATTTCAATAAATTGTGTAGCTGGATCTGCTTCTTGTTGTTACAAAAGCGATAAAATTAACTTTTTCCTATATCGCCTCTATCACGCCTTGGTCCATCGGCCGAATGAGAGCTGTGACGTTAGGAGGAAGAAATTTAACAAAAATGTCACCATGACGCAATTATTCTTCATTTGGGTGGCATGGGGCATTATCAGTTAGTAAAACCGCTTTTCGAGGGAGTTTTTCTCTTTTAAAAACTTTTTTCTGTTGTTGGAACAAAGTTTTCAAAAAACCAGTCCTTAAAAATTTGACTGTTCATCCACGCTGATTTTTGGAACTTGTATTGGGCCGGTAGAACACTTAAATTTACATTTTTTAAAACCTTGGCTTTGCGGATTTCCCTATCACTAAAAGTGGAAATTTTAGATCGCCAGAAGCATTACTGCAGGGCAGCAGAGTTATACGTTCTTTCTTAACTTTATGGCCTTTTGCTACTGAATCTAATTTGGAAGCTAAAGTTTTTTTTTGGAACATTTTTTAATTTAATCTGGTTTCGTCAGCATTGAACACCTGACAAGGTTGTAAGTTTTCATCTCTGAGAAACTTGCCAAATTTGTCTTTGAATTTTTCACTAGCATCACTGTCATCTGACAAAATTTCACCACATTCTGAGTTGACGGATGCAGTGTTGTTCCTTCCACCGTAACAACCAACCCACATTGGCAGTAAAATTAGGGCCTCCTTTTAACTTTTCATTCAGTTTCAGCTCGATCGTTTGCAAATTTACACCCGATAATGGAACACCCTGTTCCCGTTGTTGGCAAAACTAAACATACAAAGCATCATCTAGGGTTTCATTTTTCGGTTTTTTTAAAGTGCTTCTGCCGCCTAAACTGTCTTTACTAACAATTTTTGTAAAAAAATTTTCAATTTCCTGTCGCCTTTTTCTCCAATCGGAAATAGTTTGTTTTCCCACGCCTAACTCTTTTGCAATTTTAGTATTTGATTCACCCCCATCAATACGAAATAAAGCTTGGAGTTTTTATTTCATTGTCACTGTCACTGATTTATGTTTAGTTGCCATTTTCACTGAACACTGAGCGAGACGTAAATAAAAAGCACAGATCAATATCGCACTAGAATTAAATGACAACTGAGCAGAAATCTTGCAAGAAGCAGTAAAGGTGGCATCCGCCCGACAACACAACTGACCTGACCCCAGACGGATAGACTGTCTATCCGTTTAGTCAGCAGTCCTTTATCTTTCGTTTATCGCAAGATGTCTCTGATGTCACGTGCGTTATAGTGTTGGGAGGTCTAATGTGAATATATTTTTTCAAAGACGTTTTCCCTACTTTAATAGGCAAAAGAAACAAATAATATGGTAAATTCATATTCTAATGAATAAATTATATCATTTGTCTATTACAGTAGGAAAACCCCTTTGAAAAATAACAAATATAGACGTATAAAAATAAATATTTTTGTGGACCGTAATATACTATAACTAAACAAAAATTTTGGGCTGCCCGGATCATCGGAGACCGGATTAGCGAGACTGTACTGTATATATTTTGCTCAAATTATTATGGATTATTCAACGTATTATAGATGCATTCAAAAATACTATTTCCTGAAGAAGCCAATTAAAAATAGCGAAACTAAAAAAAATTTCAAAAAACCATCTTAAAAGAGCAATTATTTAAAATCATGGTACTAAAAAACTAAATTAACATTTTATGTGCAAGTTATGTGAACAAGAAAGAATAATAAAATATCCAAGAATTGTATTTTCTCTGTAATATGTTGTAAGAGAATATACAATTATCCAGTCAATTTGTCGACATTATAAACATGTAACATGTTTTCAGAAGTGGTAATACACGCAAGGGCAAGTGTATGGTATCTTAATCAGCATTATAGCTGTTAGATCACTGTTCCGTTCTTCAATTTTGTATTTTGAAAGCCTGTAAAGTCTCTTTTGTAATCAGTTAGTGAAACAACTATTGTTCCTTCCTATTACAATGTATTGGGTTTTCTCCCTGCCCCATTTTTTGTACTAATCTACCAATTTCTTAAACATGTTATTGATGTCATCTCTGTTTTTGCTACTGTAACTTAGTCATCGGTATAAAAAATAAACTAGGTCCATTTCCAAGGTATGCCTAGTGGTCCTCTTTCAGATTATAAGGGCTCTGTCTTTGTAATTTTAAACAGTGGGAGTGATACAACAACCTTTTATTAATCTTTTATTCACCATAAAGTCATGTGACAAAAATGACACAATTTTCTTTCTAATTTTATTATGTTTGTAAAGCTAATCTAATAATAATAATAATAATACTCACAAAACAGTCAAAAAATAATCAGAACTATTAAATGACATTAAAAAACCTATTAATTTATACAACAGAACAAACTTGGGATACTAATAATCTGTCTTCAAAATAAGCATTAGGAGACAAGTAAAATTTAATGTTTTGTCCATAAAGGTTTCAGTGAAGGTTATAATCTATCGGAGGTGATAAATACAGAAAAAAACAACCGATTTGTTTAAATTGTTACTGGATATTTATATTTAGAGGACTCAATCTGACTTTTTGTGATAACATGACTATCTAGTGTTTCTGTCCATTTAACATATATTCATAGAACACTAAAAGCAGAATAAATGTGTATCATTTATAAGGTTTAAATCATAGTTTAAAGAATGAATCGATATTTTATAGTTATTAAAAAAAATACTTTTCACTATCCAACACTATCAACATCCTTGGAAAAAATAAAAGTATTTCGTATTTGTTAATATTCAAATATATCCCCAGACCTATCTAGTATAAGCACATGCAAACACTTACCTTGTCCTCTGACCTAAACTGGTTATAGGAGTCAAGTAAGGATGATTCCTACGAACTGTCCTTGAATTTACTTTATTCATCTTTAGAGTATTTAATGGTACTGAAAGATAATACAACGAGAATTTTTAAGAAGCTAGGCAATAAAAACTATCTCAGTAGAATAAATTCTCAAAAATTATTACCGTATACAAAAAGTACAGGGTCTTTTGCTATATGTAAAATGTTATTTATCCTAGAGTAACTTTGGACCTTGTCACACGGATGTTCTGCTTTACAAAAAAGATCTTAAGATTAATATTCCCAAAAGTATAATAAGACCTATTTAAATAAAGTTGTAAAACATGTGACAAACTTGTATGAAAACCACATAATTTAAGATTCAAAAATTTCTAAGAGAATTAAGAGAAGTATTGTCTGGAAAAAGTGAGCCTATAGTCCAATTTGACTAAATTTTAGTCAAAGGTAAATGCAGGTTGATTTAAAAATACAAAATATAAGAACATAACAGGTCCATTCCATTTGAACTAAAAACAGTTAAAATACAAATTTTATCTTCAACCTCTCATATTTTCTTGAAATTTGGTATACAGGTACATCCCATATAGACCAAAAAAATACAAAACTTCAACTTGATATCTCAACTGGCTTCAAAATTACACCTCATTGGTTTACAAAAAATGCTCCAAATCAGCTTGTTTCCAAAACAAAAACTGTTCTAGAACCTCTCAGAATGAAGCTAGAAAAATGAGAAATTTTGAAATTGTGGCAGCATTGTTTAGGCCCTTTCAAAAATTGTATAACATTACACAGGTTACAATTAACATCTTTTTACTTTTTTTAAAATATAAAATTCAACTTCAGACTTTTAAAAATGCGTGCCTTTAAAATTTTCAAAAAATATTAAAATATTTGTTGTATGAAGGTTATACAATATCAAGAGCACAGTACATATTACAATGAAAATATTGGAAAGAACTCCAATACCACAAAAAATAACAAATAATACAAGTTACTTAAGATTAAACCCTTATGTACATTTTGATGACCATGTCATCATCAGAGAGTCTGATAAAAAATTACAATCTAGCAAAGAAGAGGTTACAAATTAGAGTGACTAGAGGGTCATCGAAATGTACATAAGGGTTTAACCTAAAGTAACTTGTATTATTTGTTATTTTTGTGGTATTGGGGTTCTTTTCGATATTTTCATTGTAGTTTAGAGGTTAATTGATAGTATAAGTTTCATAATGGGTTCCTACAGATATTTTTTTTAAACTTTATTTAAAAACATCGTTTTATTAGAATTTTATTATAAAATATTTGAAAATTTCTATCAACCCAAAGTTTATAATGTACCCCTAAATTATATGTTGATTGAGCCTATTGCTTAAACATTGTGTAAGCAATTAAATTTTATTTGTAAGACACATACATAATAAATTATAAATTTGTGTATAAAAAAAATTATTCAACAGTTAGCTGCCGGGCAAATATTAGTGATTTTCTCAAAGCTGCCAAAATATTTTAAGTATGTTTTAAAAAATGGTGCATTTTGTTCTCTATCATGACTAAGTAAGAAATACATTTTTAACATTATATATATATATATATTTTGATATTTTATTGGGTTATTATTATATATTTCAAGTATGGTTAGGTTATTTTCATAGTTTGTTGTTTCATGTTTATGTGATATTAGATGTGCTGCAACATTTGATACTTTTGTATTTTTATTTTTGAATGCTCTGTAATGTTCTTCAAATCTTATTTTAACCCTACAACTGGCAGTCAAAAATCCTGTAGTGGCGCGGTGTTTTTACCCCACCGTAGAGGCTTTTTTTAAAATACGTCAAAATAAAAGTTAAATAATTATAGTGATGTATAATATATCAAATTAATCACAAAAATGCACAGAATAAAACTATCATAAGGAAATATGTGACTCAACATTTTATTTCCATGGTTACAGCTCCAGAAAACAAAATTCATATTTTGAAAGCACATATTTTAGTTTTTGACATTTTATCACTAAGAATCACAAAAGAATACTCACAACTTAACATATACAAAATAAAGCTAAATTTATGTAGAAAAAAAAGGTTCCAGTCATATGTACACTTATTTCTAACGGGTAAAAAGTTATATTCACAAACATATATACAAAACAACGCCGAAAAAACGGTCAGTTTAGTCGGATTCAGAGACTTTCCTTTTTTTTACAGACTTAGTAGGTCTGTAAAAGTGCTTCAGTGTTTTGTAACAAATTGGGTGTATGCCTACATTGCATTCAGGGCACCAGTATACACTTTTGACCCTCTTTACATCTTTTTTATTTACACAAATTGCACAAACACGGTATTTGCGTACGGGTAAGTGCTCCAAGAAATGTTCCCTATTACTAGTATTTTTTGGTAGGCCTATTTACAGACAAATGATAGATGGACTTGTCACTATTGTCTACCCCTCCCATATTGTGATTATATCTGTAAATCATGATGGGTTTCACTGTCTGAAGACCAATGCTTGCTTCTTATCATCTTATCCTCAGCATGACAACCGGCACTAATCAAGTAAACTGGTTTACGGCTTTTCTTCTGTTTATATTTGACCAATTAAACTTTGCCTCTGTTAGGCCTATACTGGTAATAAACAGTTTTTTCGATTCCTAAATTCACATTCTTTACATTTACAGGCAGATCTTTAGTATTTTTATTGACAGTTCCTGTCAAAAAAGTATTTCTTGAAGCTAGTTCTTGGGCAAGAGGCAGTTTTGTATACCAGTTATCAGTAAAAACATGGTATCCCTTACCAAGGTGTTGACAAATTTGCAACCCATTGACAACAACGTTTTGTGTAAAAGGATCATCTCCATTAGCCAAAAAATCTTTCCCACTGTATAGTGAAACATTTAGTATATAACTGGAGTCACTATCACATGTCTCAAATTTTTTTATACCGAATCTGCAGTGTTTTTTCTTAGGTAGGTACTGTATAAATATGCAGCCGTTCTTCATGCCTATCAAACTTTCATCTATCGAAATGTTTTGTTTGGGTATGAAATACTTTTTCATTGCAGCATTCATATGACCAAGAAGAGGCCTAACCTTTTGCCAGGGATCGTAGCCCGGTTGACCTCGACGTCTTCCGGTATTTTTTCTAAGTCTGAAATGTCACTCCAACTATCAGCATCATTACTATCACATTCTAATAGTTCCCTAATGTCACTTGAAGTAAGTTGTTCATGATTATATTACAATAAAACGGATCGACATAACCTTAGTGCACAACAAGCAACAAAGACGGGAGCGTATACGTCAAAAACGTAAACATTACGTCAGCTCACAGCTGTCTGTTTGTCGGGAGATATTTAGCAAGGCCATAGACTTAAAAATATTCTGGGTGAACATAAAATAAAAGTCCACATCCTTCCGATTCTAACTATGTAATGTACTACGCAAACTGATTATTAGATGCCGAGAAAAACATCGATTCTAAAGCAACCGTTCGGTCGCCGTGTAAGACGGCGATGCCACTCCACGTAAAGCGTCTGTCGCCGTCTCATGCGGCGATTGCCAGTTGTAGGGTTAAATGATCTGGTCGTTTTCCTTATGTAAAATGCATTGCAATCGTTACATGTAATTTTGTAGACTCCTGATAGGTTATGTTTTTCTGTATTTGTTTTGTGTTAATAAGATATTTTATTATTTTGTTGTTTGGTTTGTATGTTGGAGTGTAGTATTCTTTGTTGTATATATTTGTTAGTTTTTCTATTTTGTTATTGGTGTATTTATATTTTAGGTAGATTTTTTTATTATTTTTGTGTTCAGATTGTAGTGTTGTGTCGAGGTTAGGTTTTTTTGTAAATTTATTGTATATGTTTTTTATAAGGTGTTTGTTGTATCCATTTTCTATTGCTATTTTTGTAATGTTATCTAATTCTTCATTTAATTTTTGTTTGTTATCTTGTGTGTATTTTATTGCTTTATTTATCATGTTACTGTAAGTGTTAATTTTGTGTGTCCAGGGGTGGTTAGATTTGTAGTGTATTGTGGTGTTGTTGGAAGTGGGTTTTCTGTGTACTGTAGTTTTTATTTTATGGTTATTTATATTTAATGTGATGTCAAGATAGTTAATTGTTCTGTTTGTTTCTGTTTCGACAGTGAATTGTATGTTTTCTTGTATATATTTAGTTTGTTTAGTATTATGATGTTTTCTTTGTGAATGGTGGGTTGGTATATTACAAGTATATCGTCTACATATCTTGTCCTCTATATCCTACGTATATAGCCTCATCACAACAGGGTAGAATTGTTGCACTTAGTGGTGGATAGAAGTATTACAATAGGAATATATCAAAATTTAAAAAATTTATTTTTATGGAAGAAAGTGAAATTTACTTACATTTTGACGTTTTTTACAGAATTTCAGTTCTACATATCCATATATTCACTAATACTAGAAAAAAAACACTAGGCTAAAACTGTACATTACAAGTCTACAATTTTACACATTTTAGAAGTTTTTCTGTGTGTGGAATATTTTGAAGCTTGGCGAAACGCAAAGTGCCACGTCGCACTCATTACTCTGATAACGTGACTCACGCCGTATGTTATGCTTAGAACACACAGCACACCTTTTTTTTCTGTGGAAGGTACAAAATCAGGAAAATGCATTTGCAGTAAATGTAGTGGATCATCTTCAGCGGAGGGTCTTCCTTTCTTTGGTTTATTTGATTCGTCCAGATGCTTTGAGACAATTTGCTCTACAAGATTTTCTCTAAATTGGAGATAAGTAATTGAACCTCCGGATTCTTGGTGTAATACATGTGCATTGAAAATGCACATATTTACCAAATGCCGAAACTCCTTTTTGTACCATATTTTCTGCCGTTTACGTTCCATAGGATAGGCAGACAACATCTGGTCGACCCTGTCGACGCCGCCCATATTTTTGTTATAGTCATGAGCTATAAGTTCCTTATAAGACTAACTATAAGAAACTATGAAGTTTCAGGTATTACAACTTCTTTTCCTCTTCTTATAACCGGAACATAACTAATTTCATGTCTAGTTAATAAAAGGTGAACGTCCCTTTTGTCAGCCCACTTGACATAGATCATCCTCCCTTCTTTTTCAACAACAGCAAGTGACTCGTTTTTTGATAATTTTTGTTTTACAGCATCTTTTGGCAAACCTTTTCTATTGCTTCGGACAGTTCCAACAACATCGGTTTCTTTACTAGTTAGAACAAGTGCTAGTTCTGGACTGGTATAAAAATTGTCTGTATACACACAGTAACCTTGATCAAGTAAACCTTCCATTATTTTCAGGATTACATTGACTGTATGAGGGTGTTGCGTATTTTGGGCTATTTCAGTTTCCTTTCCGGTGTAAACTATTACCTTCCAAATATAACCTTTTTTAGCCTCAGATAGTATATACGATTTAATTCCAAATAGTGCTCTTTTGATTTTTATGTACTGTAAGAAACTCAACCGCCCTTTCCACAAGAGTAGGCTTTCATCTACTGAGACATTGTGACTAAGAACATAAACTTTGCTAAACTTTTTTGTAATGAAATAAAAAACTGGCTTTATTTTCGACATTTTTTTATTTTCCATGACTGGGGTAGTGTTGTCCACAAAGTGTAGGAAAAGGTTCAAAAGTTTTAATCTATTATGAGGGATGAGGTTTGTAAAACCAGGGGTGGAAAACAATTTTTTGTTTGTATAATATTTTCCTACTTCAGTTTTCCAAATAAGACCTAGCAGCACATACACAGCCAATAAAATAAAAATTTTGTCGGTGTTTGTTTCTTTCCAAGCATGAAATCTAGAATTGCGTAAAAGAGGATGATTGGCTAAAAACTGTTCCGCATATTTATTAGTTTGTTGCACAATAATATCAACCAACTCATCTGTGATAAATAACTTGAACAGGGTGTCTAGTAAAATAGCTTGAAGAAATTCCCTGAGTTTTCCCTGACTTTTCCAGGGTGTCTAGTAAAATAGCTTGAAGAAATTCCCTGAGTTTTCCCTGACTTTTCCTCTTTTAGATGTCTATAGAAAGCCCAGTTTACATTGGGCCCATCCATTGATATCTGAAGGATCTTGGATAAATCCAGACTTTGAAGAACAAATTGAGTAACTCTTTTGCTTTTGTGTCTGTAAGGAACCCAGAACCAAAATATCGAGCTTTCGCTTCATCCGTCTCTGCATCCCAATACCTAACACTCAAATCCATTTGGGCTCTTTGTGATATTTTGTTTAAACTTTCATCAAAGCAAATTACATAGTTAGAATTTGAATTTAATGATGTCAGTAACAGGTCTTTAATATAATTTGATAAACCGAATACAACACTATAGGAAATTTTATCTTTCCCCAATCTCATGTTCTGTGCAATGGTGCTATCAGGGAACATCCTTAGAAAGAGGCACACACTACCTTCTGCATTGCGTAAAGAAGTGTTGCATTACTAAATTCACGCACCATATAATCTCTGCTTCAGTCACTTCATCTTTTAGTTTATATCTATCCTAAGGAAGGAGGGGAGGTAATGACGACATCTGCATGACGCGCTTGCTCGCTACGGCAATGAAAACTGGAACCTTCCATGTTGAAATAAACAGTGTACAAATAATCACCATCAAATAAAACACATACTATCACGAGTCTAGACAAATAGCTGGCTACGAATGTTTACACAGCGTTCTGTGTGGTCAGAAACAGACTGAGTTATCTGTTATCCCCCCCTGTCCATATGATAACAGAACCACTGCGCACCCCAAGGCCACGGTCCAGGCTAAAACCTCCCAGCTGTACCAACTCGACACGTTTAATATTTATTGACATAAGTCCTGAAGTCATAGCATTGGGCTTATCAAATAAATAATGGGCATCTAAATAAAGAAGTGTTATTTCCTGACTGCCCTGCCCCTAAACCGCTGGCTTACAATACCAAATATTCGAGAGCAATGGCCACTAGTTTTGTTTCTAATCAAAATAAATATTTTCCCGATTTTTTAAAATTTTCCCTGAATTTTCCAGAATCTTAAAATTTCCTGACTCTTCCAGGTTTTCCCTGTCACTAGACACCCTGTTGAATAGTTCATATGGATCATTATGTTTTTGTATCGTTACCTTTATTCCTGGATCTCCAGTGAAAACTTTTTCAGTGAATTTTTTTCCAGCAGAGTGGTAGTTTTCCCAAACAAGGCTATTTAGATTTGGAAGGACAGCAGCAGCATTTACTGGGTTTGGATTTTGCACCTGAGGGCCTAATACTACAGGAACATTGTCGTCTATCTCACTTTCCTCCCCTAAATCATCTATTTCATCTTCTGAATCACTATCAGAAGCACTTTGTAACAACAATTCATGCAATTGTCTGTCACTCAAAAATCCATCCATTTTATAGAATGTATTACCTTTATAACCTATAAATAACCTAAAACCAAAGTTCAAGAAATATCTCTCTTGAAAAAGTAAAAAGAAATATCAATATTACTATAAATAACACTATAAAACAATATGGCAAACGAATAGACAAGCACAAATGCACAGCAGGTTGACCGTTGGCGACTGACAAGTCAAACGTCTTGAATCGAAAAAAAAAAACATTGGTAAAAATAGTACCATATTACAAAATATTTGCTTGAAGATATATGCACACGATCTAGCGGCATTCGGATGAACTTTGTCGAGCAAACAGAATAAATATGATCAGGCCATTGATGTGACGTGTATACGCGGCTGCGGCAGTTTTTCAGCATTCAGCTCGTGTCGCGTATAGTCGTCACAAACCAGGAAGGGGTTAAAAAAACATGAAACTTGTTTGTGTTATTAGAAAGCAACTAACAAATAACCAATATTTCTTTTTTTGTCAAAAATCACAATTGTGATATGTTATCATGAACTGTAAGTTTTTATACTAATTTTTTACTTTGGAAACAGTTTATTTTTATAGTAAGTATTTATTTATACACAGTTTAACCCATTATCTGGTGTATGGATATCAGTTTCTCGCCATGGATTTTTGTTGTTGCTTCATGAAACTGTCATTTTTTGTTTGTTTAATGTTTATAGTCTGCTTTATCCTTGTTAATATGTTATCACTTCACTCTTCAGATAAGCACATGCAACATGTTTCTCATATCTAAGCAATTTTTTTTAGCGTAACATAATTTAGTTGCCATGATAACTTGATGCAACAAATAATTTAATCCGCAGTAGCTTAAGGCCTTAAATTTACTTTTAAATGGAACATTTCTCATAATAAATATATCCAGGTTAAATGTAAATTATTTAGAATTTTTTTGGTTACAATTTGTACCATGATTTGTTAAAATGACTTAGAACTCATTAAGATTAGGCCAACCTTTGAGTTTGGCTATGTAATGAGAAAGCTATTCAAATTTGGGAAGATTTCCTTAACTAAATACACCAAAATAGATTAATTAAAAGCTACTTTTCATATGTACTTTAAACACCATGAATTTCCTTCAACCAGTTTTCTAAAGTACAGTAAATTGCTTCTTTATACTAAGTACCAAAGATGTATTGGATTATTTAATATCTAAAGCTAGCCTTTATAAAATTCTTAACTTAATCACAGTCTGTTAAAAAACCACAATATTCTTAGAGTAAATAATAAGCAGTTCTATCAGTAACCTTTTCAGACCAGACATTACAAAAAAAATTAAAATGCTTGTTAGATTTTTACATACAGTAGATTCCGGTTAATTAGACCAAAATTTAAAAAAAAAACAAAAATATTATGCTATACACAAAAACAACACCAGTTAATTGGCACAAAAATCCACTTGTATCAATTATTTGCACAATAACACTGAATTTGAGTCTGTCTGAATAAACACAAATATTGACTAAGGAGAAAAATGAATTTCCAAGATTTTCAATGCACTGAAAAAAAATTGATACTAAAGTGAGACCAAAGCTATTAATTGTTAAGCTCAACCTTATCATTCTATAATGAACATTATTCAAAATAAACATTCTACACACCTTTTGTTAATGTTAAACAGCTTGATCTTGAAATTGCCACAACTGATAAATAGTGTATAAATACATCTCACAGTTACATTTGTAAGCGCTATGTTTAATATTTATACAGTGAATGCTGAATTGTAGAGATACCATACTTAACCTAACTTGCGACTTTCTGAGCATATATTTTAGCATTGTTTACTAATTCTGCACTTTCAATCAACAATGTCAAGGTCAGAATGTATTCCCAAGTAACATGAGAAAATGACAAAATTTGAAGACAATCTGAGTTTAGTAAAGAACATTACACTTTATTTTCAAAATTTCATTTAATAGGACACCAGTTGTTTAACCCTTTGATTAGCATTCATGTACCACTATGTGAAATCATGCAATGGCCAGCAGAAACATTCCATATATGAACATTCTATAATTTAGCTTATTCTCAAATAAGAACTGCAGTATGTTTATGACTTTGTTTTCTGTTTATTGTACTGCAATCTAGGTTCAATATTTGAAATTATCTAGAGAATAAGTGCTATACGGAGTACATAGTCACTATAGTTTTGTGTTCAAACTCTATGGTTTGTCTTCAGTATTTACAGATAGTTGCATGATTTTGATATAAATAAATCAGGCATTTCTAACAAATATGTTTTCCCTTCAGAACCTAAAGAATTATGCTGTTTCAAAATATTTTTTGATAGAGATTTGGTCAACAAAATTGTTACAGAAACCAAAGAATATTACGACTTTGAGTATGAAAATACTACAGTGTCTGACCATTAAAAACTGAAAATGTGGGCTGATACTAATGTTAAGAAAATGTATACTTTTGTAAATATTCGATATTTTCATAACAAATATTAAAAATAGCACAATAATTAAAGAATTACAAAAAAGATAAAATTCAAAATTCTTTCAAAAACATGCAGCATCCAGGATATTTATCAGGGCATGCCTCCGATGCTAATCAAAGGATTAATCAAACTAAATCATGCTGATCCCAAAATGGTTCAACTACCCAAAATCTTCTGTATTCAAATTATTTAAAGCCACAAACAAATATGATTATTAATTTGCTAAGCCAATTAGTAAAATAGTTAATTAAGTGACAAAGACCTCCATTAGTATTATTAAATAAGACAAAAATGTAGAAGAGTTATGATAACAAAATGTCTTCATGGTATTTAGGTTGCTTTGAAGCTTCACTACAACTTGTCTGTAATATTGGTGACATTACTAACTGAATTACAGAATTTATCTAACAGCCATATACGACTTCTACTTAGAAAGTCAATAGTGTAGACATACTGTTTTAATAAATGGATAAGCATATGGTTTACCTTACTTACTTCTAGGGACTTGTGATTTTGCTGGTTGAGATAAAGATGTTGGTTTTATCATTTTGTTAATATTTAGTGGTGCGAGAACATTTCTTGTGTTTCCATTGCAGTTGTCTTTCTTTACAGTAAACTTTGACAAAGGAGTTTTCTGAAGCGACATATTTCTTGATAATTTCAAAGACGTACTCGTAATTGGTGCTGGAGTTTTGAAGCTCTGTCCTGTTAACAAATTTTAGTGAAACAGGAATAATTTAATTTATACATTAAATATAAAAACTCCGTTATTTTTTTAAAAATTAACAATAAATTTAAAAAATCCTGATTATTAATAGGTGTTACAGTGAGTTTTGGTGTACTTGAAAGGATTCTAATATGATAAACTAAGAGGGTATGGGTTTAAGATGAAGTAAAGATGTGTATTTTTTTTTTTTTTTAGATCAGGTGACCCATTCATTATGTTGTCCATGTCATTGCAGAAGTCAGTCATTACCAATAACTATTATTTACTGAAGATTTGTTCTGAATATAGTATCTTTATAAAACATCTGTTCACTGATTTTTGACCTGTAATGTGTAGTCAACAAAGGGAAAAAAATTGTTTAACAGCTTTTTTTTATAATGATTTTATCCAAATGTTTGCAAAATTGATAAAAAAACAGGCTGAAAATATATACAAATGGTTTAGGAAATGGGCCTGGATCTGAAAGGGTTGGTAGTAGTATATGTATAACATCTAGATATTGGATGTCACTTTGACAGCATATTTAAGTACTTATTCTTTATAGTAGTGTTAAAAGAGCATATTTATTTTTTGTTACATTTATCCCTAGATTCAAACATCCTAAAATGTTAATCACAATTTCAGAAGTCAATGTATAGCTTGTAACGGTTTTTTTATATATTACCGCCAAATATTTCTGAGAGCAAACAGTTCTAATTGTCGCAGCGAGATACCGACTGTTGACCGATAATAAAACAGCTGACCGGGTAAAGTTCGATATTTCCGGTATAGTTTTAATAGGAAATAAGAACAGTCGTTGAGAGAGACCCGGACTAGCGAGTCGAAAGAGATCTTCCTGGCAACCAACGGACTACATCCGGCCAAATGCTAGCTTCCTGAGGAAATCAGTAAGAGGTAACGCATAAGTAACGGCTCACAACAGGAAAATGACTCATTTAATATTTTTTATATTTGCTAATAATTTGTAAGTTTATTTGAACGCACTGTCCATGGCCCGTGAAGGACTTAATGTCCGTTAATTCTACTCAACAGTATTTTAGAGTTAATAACAATGATTTCCCGTTTTATTAAATCCTCCTACGGCAGTAGCTGTATGAAGACTACACCGATAGCAGCAATGGAGATTGAACTCGGCATTGAACCTATTGAAATATATATAGCAAGACAAATGTGGAATAAGTACCTGAAAATTATGGAATCAGCTAGCGGTCATCCCTTAAGAGGAATCCTATCAAGCTCGTGCACAATCGTGAGCTCCTTCAGTTATCAGGTGAGAAAAATTTCATCACAATTACCTATCAATAGCCCAGAACACATCCCTATTGTGTATGATGAGTCTCCTCACAGATGGATAGGCTTCTCGATTGAAATAGATTTACCTAATAAATTGACAAAAGAGAGTCATCCAGAACACCAACGTGCTGAAGCCATAGCAATGCTCCACCAGAAATATAATGAGCACGTAAAAATCTTCACGGACGGATCAGTTGACATGGAGAAGGGGAAATCAGGAGCGGGCTACTTCAACCTCGAAACTGGAGAACTTTTTTTTCGCACCGGCAAATGCCCAGTCTAGCATGGATGCTGAATTGCTGGCAATTAACACTGCATTGGTGAGCTGTCAGACTATCTGCGAATCGGATATTTGTATTCTTACTGATTTGAAATCAGCCCTCCAAGTTCTGGCGTTGCCATGCACTACGTCATACTCCTTTACAGTTGCTAAATTGAGGAGGTTAATTGTGATGTTGCAAGATAAGGGCAAAAAGGTAGTCTTCCAGTGGGTCCCAGCCCATTATGGGTTGAAATTGAACGAAGAAGCTGATGAAGTAGCAAAATTGGCCTCAGCGATGCAACCTGCTGACCGAGAGATATACTCCCTCTTATATTGTCAAAAGTCTGCAGAGTGATTTTTCAGGAGAAAGTGGACTGAAGAATGGTCAAGATGTCCTTATTTAACCTCCAGAATGAACCGGCAAAAGAGGATATTTATAGCGGAATCAAAAGAAGTCTATGTACTTTCGCGGCCAGAGCTCGGACTGGACACATTTTAACCCAGGCTTGTCTTTACCGGTTCAATTTAGTGGAATCACCAGAATGCGCCCTATGCCAGAGTGGAGAAGAAGACCTGGAGCACATCCTCATTAAGTGCTGTTATCCAAATCTGGCCAGGGACCTTTTAAGGGTAGAGGGAGTGGACATTAATACCATTCTAACAAACAAAAATCATTGGAACTCTGTGATGACAGTTTATCATGGACATCGGCTACAACTGAAGCTGGGAGCCTGCTGGAGGAAGTAAGGCAGTAGCTTGTCAAGCTGTAACACATAGTTCCGAGAAAGATTTTCCCCCATCTCAACTCCTCTATCCCCCCATTATTGCACGATATCTGAAAATATTAGGTTATGTCATGCTTCTTGATATTTGTTGTGTAGATTTTGTGCAATAGGTTGTTAGAGAAATATTTATCAATAATAGTACTGTTTTCTGTGTAATGAAATAAATATTGTTTATGTGCTTTCTATGCTACAAAAAACAAACTGTTTTTTTAAACTTAAGAAAACCCGGCTGTCTTACAGAAAGCAGTAGATGCCTTCAAATGTAGAAATGATGACCAATATGTCTTGTGGCAGGAAAACACACAGAGATGGATATGTTTTATTTCTTATGGACTAGTGAACAGTACAAAATCAAACTGTAAAACAGGAAAAACTCTTAGCCACAGAGACTCTGCTTGAAATCTGTGTTAATAATTGACGAAACCATACCATGAGGCTAAGTTTAGATAAAAACATTGAGTATAAAATTGAGGATAGTTACAGAAAAAATGGGAATCAACCAGCCAGAGCCTAAAGAAGCAGAAACAAGAATTTGTGCCTTTTTTAAAAGAAGAATGAAAATAGACCAACATTTTCTTATGCCTTGAAAATAAAACAAACTTGCATGTACTTGTACACTAAGCATCATAATCCCATGTAAATGATACAAATTTTCATTTACTTATAAACAATATTGCAATCAATAAAATTTTGATTTAATCAAATATTTGTATAATTTTATTCCCAGAATAGTTTGAGATAAATGTTTATAAATAGTGTTACAAACAAAATGGATTTAAGAATCTAGGCTTTACAAAGTAATGTTCCTTTCAATTATAGATTACTAACTTTTAATCATCAGAATACTTTCACCCACAGCCACTTTCATCATCTCAAAACCCGCAGAGGGACATTATCTTTCATTTGGTTGTGTTCACCAAACCCTAAAGCCACCACAACAAATTAGTAGTGTTTGGCTGTACTATATTCATGCCTACAGATAAATCCATGGGTAATCAAGAGTTTACTGTAACTGTATAATTTCATACTCTAATTTTGTTTACCTTTTTGTCTTCATTAAGATGAATACTGCATATCCTAACAATATTATTAAACTTAGTAGGTATTTTTGTAGTAATTTTCTCTGAAGATGATTGCTTTGCAATTGAAATATAAACGAGGATTTAAATAAAGAGTTTTATTTGTGATTAAGAGGTTTATTCATTTAAATTAAAAATTTAGCCGCAGTTGCTTAAAGTTATTTAGCTGCAGTTGCTTAAAGTTATTTAGCTGCAGTTGCCTTAAGTTATTTAGCAGCAGTTGCCTATAGTTGTCACCACTGCATTTCATTTGACACTCACAAAAAAATTCTTCAACATCTAATTCCAATAAAATAATTCTTACCACACATTTTATTTCACTAATATGTGATTATTATGTTCAAAAAGTCAAATTTCAAGCATATCTAATTTATAAAATACCTTTAACAAGAGCCGAGGCTGTTGGTACCACTGGCACTAATGGGAGATTACATACTCCAGATTCAGCGACATATGTATTGTTTAGCTCATCTTTACAATCTCCTTCTGCTGGAGTTTTTTCACTTTTTGACTCTTCTGAAAGAAAATCTGGCACCTAACACAAATAATTGAATTACAAATATACAGTTTTATTAATACAGAAATAAAATAACAAATATGCACAAACATATGCATGCCCTGATAAATCCACTAGGAGCACTATATCTTTTAATTTTATTTTTTTCATTTTTCTTCATTTTTTTAATTATTCTATTAAGTATTCGCACACACAAAGTTGTAATATTCTTTGGTTTCTGTAACAATTTTGTTAACCAAATCTCTATCAAAAAAATATTTGGAAAAAAGTCTAATTCTTTAGGTTCCGATAGGAAAACAATTCTGTTAGAAATGACTGATTTATTTGTATCAAAATCATGCAACGATCTGTAAACACATGAAACAAACCATAGACTTTGCACACAAAATGATGGTGACAATGTACTCTGTGTAGCATCTATTGTCCAGATAATACCAAATATTGAACCTAAAGCGCAGTACAATACACAGAAAACAAAATCGTAAACATACGGCAATGCTAATCTGGGAGAAATGATAGAACGTTCATATACAGGAATGCTCCTGTTGGCCCTTGCGCGACCTCACATACTGGTACATGAATATTAATCAAAGGGTTAATCTACAAAAGGAGTGTAAAAGATGTATCTGAAATACTTTACACATTTTGTACAGCTCAGATTTTTAGAAAACAAATATACTACTCTTATGGATTACGTTGTACCAATTTATTATTATTCAACTGATTATTTATAATCATTATTATAATTTTTTTTAAATATGAAATAAATTTTGTAAAATCATAGACATTCAAAAATAAATAAAATGCTCACGGTTTAAAGCTTAGTTGGTTCTTTTAACATTCACATGCCCAACTTCACATTTCAAAAAAATTATAGCTAAAATAATTTCAAACTTTATTTTTTGTTAAATTTCAAGAGATAAGTTGAGAGTTGGTGTGCAACATTCCATTACCTCTGGCGATTCAGATTTTATTTTCTAAATAACCATCATAAATAATAATAAGTTAAGGTGTTCCATATTAAAAGTAACAATTTACCCTATAATATTTTAAATAAATAAAACCTCTAAACCACAAATAACTTTTATTTTAATCCTTATGTACATTTCAATTGCCCAGCAATCATCTTCAGAGGTATTTAAAAAATACAACTTATACAAAAAAAATACAGAGTTGTATTATTTAAATACCCCTGAAGATGATTGCTGGGCAATTGAAATGTACATAAGGATTAAAATAAAAGTTATTTATGGTTTAGAGGTTTTATTTATTTAAAATAAAAATTACGCCACAGTTGCTTCATACAGTTATACCCTATAATGTAAAAACATAATAAAACTATGCGAGTTTAGGACAATATCAGGAATATAAGATGAGTAAAACACAAAAATAGACAAATTAACTATTGTCACCTAGTAATTTGGATAAATAAGCTATCATTAATCATTATCATAATAAAACAAGACTAAATGGCATCTTGTAATCAAATTAAACTAAATATGCCTTTCAACTTAATACTCACTCTTTGATATAGTATTGTCAGGGTCATGAATGACCGTACACTGGCAGAACTGAATGTCGTTCCTTCATCATCTTCCATTCCATCATCAATATCTGTCCAAGACACACCTTTAACACCTTCCAACATTCGAACCATAGTCTGATCAAACATACAAAAATTACATCAATTTGAAATCTCTTTTAATCTGGCAAAAGGTTTTGATTATAATATTAATTCAATATTTATGGTCATTGCTAAAGCTACCTAAATAACTTTAAAAAACTAGAATATAATATATAAATACACTGCCTAATAATGTTAAAAGCATTTCGTTGTACACAACCTACAGTGCATAACATTTTACTATGGACAAGATATGTAGATGATATACTTGTAATATACCAACCTACCATTCACAACAAACACATCATAATACTAAACAAATTAAATACATACATCAAAAACATACAATTCACCTTGGAAACAGAAACAACCAGAACAATTACCTATCTTGAGTGTACACAGAAAACCAACTTCCAACAACACCCCAATACACAACAAATCTAACCACCCCTGGACACACAAAATTAATACTTACAGTAACATGATAAATAAAGCAATAAAATACACACAAGTTAACAAACAAAAATTAAATGAAGCATTAGATAACATTACAAAAATATCAATAGGAAATGGATACAACAAACACCTTATAAAAAACATATATAATAAATTTACAAAAGAACCTAACCTCAACACAAAAATATTAATAAAAAAATTTACCAAAAATATAAATACACCAAAAACAAAATAGAATAAATAACAAATTTATACAACAAAGAACACTACACTCCAACATACAAACCAAACAACAAAATATCTTAATAACACAAACCACAAAAAAAATACAGAAAAACATAACCTATCTGGAATCTATAAAATTACATATCATAATAAAACACAAAATAAACACAATAAATAGACATAAGAAAAAAATCGAAAATTTAACAAAACATAACCTCAAAAATAGCCTAACACCAAACCACACTTCTAACAACAAAAAATTTATAAACTTAACTGAAACCCAATTCTCTGAAAAAGAAAAAATAATAATAACAAATGCTTTCAAATATAACCTACCCAATTTTAACAAAAACCAAATAATAAAAAACCTAATAGTTGAGACAGAATCTAACATCCATAAAATTACCCAACAAAACACTGAACACATGAGAAACATTATTAATAATAAAATTAACCTAATAAAAACGGAAAAACCCAAACAATATATAAATAAAAAAGATATTATATAACTCAGAGAAAAACTAGAAAACAACGACCACTTAATATTAAAATCAGATAAAACAAACACACCAGTAATAATAGAAAATACCAAATATATCAATTCAATGACTAACCACATAAAAAAAAACAAATACGAACAAATCCCAGACCCAACTAACAAACACCTTAATAAAATAAAAAATCTAATAGTCACACACATAAATACCCTAAACTATAACAATAAATTAAAATACCACACAAGACTTTACCCATTCAAACCATGCCCACCAATATTAACAGGCATACCTAAAATCCACAAACCCGACACAATTTAGACCACTAATAAATTTCAAGACAGGCACATCCTACATAATTGCAAAAATACTAGACAAAATAGATACAAATTAACAAAATAAAAAACATAGAAACAAACAACAACACAAAAATAATAAGTTATGACATAACTAACATGTACCCTAGTATTCCAATAGAAGAAACCATAGACATAATGAAAAACAAACTATGACACAATAACGAAAAAGAAAACACAATAAATAGTATCATTACACTAACAAAACACATATGTAACCAAAATTACTTTCAATTTAACAATAAATACTATCAACAAACAACTGGACTCCCCATGGGATCCCCCATATCATCAATCAGGTCAGAAATATATCTACAACACTTTGAACAAATAATAATTAAACCTATACTAAACACACATAATATTTTACTATGGACAAGATACATAGACGATACACTTGTAATATACCAACCTACCATTCACAATGAACACATCATAATACTAAACAAACTAAATATATACAACAAAAACATACAATTCACTGTCGAAACAAAAACAAACAGAACAATTAACTATCTTAACATTACATTAAATATAAATAATAATAAAATAGAAACTACGGTACAGTACACAGAAAACCTACTTCCAACAACACCACAATACACTACAAATCTAACCACCCCTGGACACACAAAATTAACACTTACAGTAACATGATAAATAAAGCAATAAAATACACACAAGATAACAAACAAAAATTAAATGAAGAATTAGATAACATTACAAAAATAGCAATAGAAAATGGACACAACAAACACATTATAAAAAACACATACAATAAATTTACAAAAAAACCTAACCTCAACACAACACAACAACCTAAACACAAAAGTAATAAAAATAAAAAAATCTACCTAAAATATAAATACACCAATAACAAAATAGAAAAATTAACAAATATATACAACAAAGAATACTACACTCCAACATATAAACCAAACAACAAAATATCTTAATACAGGGTGTCTAGTAAAATAGCTTGAAGAAATTCCCTGAGTTTTCCCTGACTTTTCCAGGGTGTCTAGTAAAATAGCTTGAAGAAATTCCCTGAGTTTTCCCTGACTTTTCCTCTTTTAGATGTCTATAGAAAGCCCAGTTTACATTGGGCCCATCCATTGATATCTGAAGGATCTTGGATAAATCCAAACTTTGAAGAACAAATTGAGTAACTCTTTTGCTTTTGTGTCTGTAAGGAACACAGAACTAAAATATCGAGCTTTCACTTCATCCGTCTCTGCATCCCAATACCTAACACTCAAATCCATTTGGGCTCTTTGTGATATTTTGTTTAAACTTTCATCAAAGCCAATTACATAGTTAGAATTTGAATTTAATGATGTCAGTAACAGGTCTTTAATATAATTTGATAAACCGAATACAACACTATAGGAAATTTTATCTTTCCCCAATCTCATGTTCTGTGCAATGGTGCTATCAGGGAACATCCTTAGAAAGAGGCACACACTACCTTCTGCATTGCGTAAAGAAGTGTTGCATTACTAAATTCACGCACCATATAATCTCTGCTTCAGTCACTTCATCTTTTAGTTTATATTTATCCTAAGGAAGGAGGGGAGGTAATGACGACATCTGCATGACGCGCTTGCCCGCTACGGCAATGAAAACTGGAACCTTCCATGTTGAAATAAACAGTGTACAAATAATCACCGTCAAATAAAACACATACTATCACGAGTCTAGACAAATAGCTGGTTACGAATGTTTACACAGCGTTCTGTGTGGTCAGAAACAGACTGAGTTATCTGTTATCCCCCCTTGTCCATATGATAACAGAACCACTGTGCACCCCAAGGCCACGGTCCAGGCTAAAACCTCCCAGCTGTACCAACTCGACACGTTTAATATTTATTGACATAAGTCCTGAAGCCATAGCATTGGGCTTATCAAATAAATAATGGGCATCTAAATAAAGAAGTGTTATTTCCTGACTGCCCTGCCCCTAAACCGCTGGCTTACAATACCAAATATTCAAGAGCAATGGCCACTAGTTTTGTTTCTAATCAAAATAAATATTTTCCCGATTTTTTAAAATTTTCCCTGACTTTCCCTGAATTTTCCAGAATCTTAAAATTCCCTGACTTTTCCAGGTTTTCCCGGTTTTCCCTGTCACTAGACACCCTGTAATAACACAAACCACAAAACAAATACAGAAAAACATAACCTATCAGGAATTTACAAAATTACATGTAACGACTGCAACGCATTTTACATAGGAAAAACAACCAGATCATTTAAAATAAGATTTGAAGAACATTACATAGCATTCAAAAATTAAAATACAAAAGCATCAAATGTACCAGCACACCTAATGATGAAGAAGAAAGCCATTTTCCCATTTTTCTGGAACCATACGAGATGTTAAGATCATCTGATAGCTCTCGAATAGTCATTCGCCTGTTTGAACGAACCATTGTTTCTACTTTTTTCACATTGTCGTCTGTTTTTGAGGCTAATGAATGTCCCTAACGCTGCTCGTCTTCAACCAACGCATTTCAACATTTAAATCGGTCATACCACTTGTACAGTCTTCAGAGTTACCACATTATTGCCGTACACAGATTGTAACCTTTCATGAGCTTCTACGGCAACTTAAAACAAAACTTAATGTTAATGCGTTGTTTAAAATCCATGATGCGTGACCCATAATAAACATGAGTTCACTCTAGCGGCTCTAGCAATCAGCAGACAAGCTCTAGCCTGTTGAACGTGTTGATGCCTGTCTCAAGAGACACACTACCAGGCAAACTACATCATATGGGTGTAGCGACAGCAGTTGCCGCTATAAAAATCCATTCACTTTATTTTTTGATCACACCTTGTATGTATGTATGTATATATATTGAAGAGAGAGAGAGGAGGGAAGGAGATTGATGTAAAGTATTATGCTATTATGGTGTAAATAAATTGTTATACACACAAGAATAATTTTACAATACTCTTGATGAGAATTATTTATTAACATTAATCAGATTTCTTTCATTTAATAAAACTTGTATGCATGGTGTTGTAAGATAAACACATTAAGACTGTTCAAATTTCGTTAGCGTACACCAATTGAAATTACAGTACTATTACATTAAATAAACCATTTAATAAAATTACCTGATATTCAGACTCTAAAGCTGATGTTAGTTGGTTGTTTGCTCTCAGTAAGAGATAAAAACGGCTGTTAAGTCCTGAGAGATTGGTGATGATGGAGTATTGACTCTCATGCCGTTTGTCTTGCATTTGGATTAGTTTTTCATGGTGTGACTTTTGCATTTTATAGGTTGCTACAACAACCTAAAAAAATCATAAATAAATAAATTATTAAAATATGTACATAAATCGACTGCCCTTTTATGAATACCACTAGCCTAACTACGTAAGTAAAATAATTTGAAAATTACTAGATATCCTCGAGGTAGGTTTATTTTTAAGAAGTATGTGCTTTAAGTCTTGTTTTATCGGACAAACTGTGGAATTTATGGAATAATTGTTTAATGAAACTGAAATGGATGATAATTAAAATTCAAGTTCAATGTCACACGTCATTGATGTAACAAAATTAATACTTTTTCTACATATGAATACATTTAAATTTGCATGTTAATTTAATATATACCACACAGAACATAATAACAGATATAATTTAACAGAATTAATCATATTAAAAAATTCTTAATAGAATATTATTTCAGTTTACTTCTAGAAATTTTGTTCAAAAACCTTTTATTTCTATTTCATTTGTTAATATTACATGTATTAAAATACGATTATATAATTAATGACTAGAGTATCTCTTCAGAAAAGTTTAATTGAAATAAATTTGAAACAATTTCATTTTTATTAATCAGATAGAACATTTTATATATCTCAGATGTTGGAACTACATCTTGTATCTTTTGTATATCATTGATGTCAAAACTGTTGGAATTAATTTCTATAAAAAATTCATAAATAATTTGTCCTTAAATTATTAATGTGTCCAGAAGCATAAACATGGTTATAACAACATTTAAACATGAACAAACACAAACAACAACATTCTGGAACTAAAAAAAGGTTATTAATCAAAATTGGGTCACCAAGAAGCTAGGAAATATATGAGTGATATTTTTGCAGTTTAGTGTGGTTTCAGACAGTTGAAGTATAGGAAAATGTGATAATGGGAAATAACTGAAATTTGAATTGGTGCCAAGATCTAATACATACATTTGCAATTAACGTGTGATTTATCAAAACCTTTAAACTTAAATATCCATTTCTCAAAATAGTAAGAACTGCCTTGGGTTCTCAATGGCTCAATTTTGCATATTCAACTTTACAAATGCATGCAAATTTATTCTTTCCTTGTTCATGTCAGTTTTAAATGTTTGATATCTTTTAAATTTTGTTTAAGAGTCAAAAAGTATGACTGTTTTTCTCTGAGACATTCTGTTTCTAAGAAATATTGCATTTGTCACTTTTGACAAATGGTAACAATAAACAAAATGTGTGAATTCATACCAAGTAGATCACAGACAGTTGCCCAATCATTTTAAAATATTTTTTAACATATTAAATTTTTATTTTACTAAGTTATCTTTACTAATTATGCTATAAGAAAAAAAGGGTTCCAGTGTTCGCAACATATGAAATAATTTTCAGAAACATAATTAAAGAAGAAGCTTTTGATAATAAACCCTTACAAATTTAGACACAAAGATCATTTTTGTGTTAAGAAACTTTAAATTCTTCATTTTACATATTCTTTTTTTAAAGAATATGTAAAACAAGTATTATAAAATTTTTTTAAAAGTAAATTCCTACTTAAATAAAAATTTTAAAATTATTTTAGTGTGTTTTTATTTTATAATAACAATTATTAATATAAATGTGTGTATATATATATATATATATATATATATATATATATATTCCTGATATTTAATATTGTCCATTGTTTTTCCGTTGCACTGACTTTATGAAGTTAATAAATTACCAATTTTGAGTAATTTTATCCACCATTAAGTGCAATATTAAGTATAATATTTATTAACTTCATATATATATATATATATATATATATATATATATATATATATATATATATATATTCTTGATATCCATTGTTTTTCCGTTGCACTGACTCTATGAAGTTGATATATTACTATTGTAAATACTTTTATCCACCACTAAGTGCAATAATTTTACCTTGTTGTGATGAGGCACCTTTCGGTCACTTGACCATTGCCAAATCACTGATTATTTTTCTGGTGTAGATGTTCGGTCCGTGATGTTGGTATTTGTTGACATTACACGCATTTTTTCTTGATCTGCGTGTATGATGTTTTTATATAGTATGTCTTATGTATATGTGGCCTATAGGTTCATATATAATATATATATATATTCTTGATATTTAACGTTATCCATTGTTTTTCCGTTGCACTGACTTTATGAAGACATACTTATATAGAAACATCATACACACAGATCAAGAAAAAGTGCGCGTAACGTCAACAAACACCAACTTCACAGACCGAACATCTACAAAAGAAAAACATCAGTGATTCGACAATGGTCAATTGACCGAAAGGTGCCTCATCACTCAAGGTAAAATTATTGCACTTAATGGTGGATAAAATTACTTACAATAGTAATATATTAACTTCATATATATATATATATATATATATATATATATATATATATATATATATATATATATTTTAAAACAACACAGGTTATTCAAATACAAGAATATTTATTATTTTATATCCAAAGCTTTTCGTTGGCAAACAGTACTAACATCATCAGGAATGAAAATTACAATTATTGTAATTTTCATTCCTGATGATGTTGGTACTGTTTGCCAACGAAAAGCTTTGGATATAAAATAATAAATATTCTTGTATTTGAATAACCTGTGTTGTTTTAAATTATTAAACAAGAAAACGTATTTTATATTTATATATATATATATATATATGGTGGATAAAATTACTCAAAATTGGTAATTTATTAACTTCATATATATATATATATATATATCAGAATAACAATTAATCACTTTAACAATTGTTTATGACTATCCGAACTTTAAATTTTGTAAATTTGTGAAAACTTACTGAGACAGAACGTTTTCGATTGCTATGTGGCGATCTTCATCAGTCTCTTCCCTGATGAAGGTCCCAACATAGCGATCGAAAATGTTCTGTCTCAGTAAGTTTTAACAAAATTACAAAATTTAAAGTTCGGATAGTCATAAACTATTGTTAAAGTGATTAATTAAGATTCACTGAACGTAATGAACTACAAAATTCAAGAGAATAACAATATTAAATGGCAAAATAGAAAGAGAATTTCCTTCCAATTTTCCTTTCTATGTATGGTGTAGGACTATTATTTTTGTTTGTTACTATTTATACGCTTTCTTTTTTTTGTCGCTTGCATTGTGTTGTAGTTTCTTTTCGCTTTCCTTTTACATTGTCCGTTTGTGAAGCAAGGTTCGATTCTGTTAATCCAATTTTGTTTATTTTATTCTTTTAATTCATTTTTAATCCTAGAGCATTATTAAAGATATTGTGAAGTAACCATGGCAACCATTTAAGGTCATGCAATGGAGGTTTCAATGACAACCAGATTGGGACGAAAAAAAATTCATATACATCATTGAGAAGTAGATTTCTAGCTATGTGAAAGTTGGCAGATTGCCAAAGCTCTAGACGCCGAACATGAAGATATTAAGTTAGAATCCGATCTAAACCCCTCAAAGTTTTATAATTAAATTATTGATTAAATATTTGAAAAAACTAATTAACATCAATTTTCATCCACTATAGGTTAAACGAAATGTATTTGAACTTGATTGGATAAATAAAAACTATTTTATTAAAAATTGAAAATTTGTACAAAATATATATAATTAGAGTGTAAGCTAATAAAAGGAATTGAATGATAGAAATGGTGAAAAATCTTCATTACATTTATTAATAGGGTCCATTTCAATAATTTCCTTTCAAGTATTTCTTGAAGGAAAGTCACTTATATTATTTCGAATTAAACTAATAGAAGTATTGATAGTTAATTTCAGTAGCAAATGTATTGCTTTATTATTATTTGTACTTAATTTTCATGGCAAACATTTTTTAAAGATTTTTATAATTACCTGAAGATGAAAAAAGAGATAAAAATGTTATCTTTGTCAAACCAGTCTGATATTTTACTATACTCTAAATATATTATTATAAAGCTCATTATCATTAACTAACTGCAAATCACAAAATGTAATAGTTTGCCAGAGAGTAGGGCTTAGGTTAGGACAAGATCTAATTGTACTGGAATTGAGGAAAGAGTTACTTACCTGAAGTAGGCCTAATCTCAACTGGAGATTTCTACCCACTGCGTGGTTATATTTGGATTAATTTGTTAAAATATTTAGATAAATTCTGAGTAGTAATTTCGGTCATATAACTTGCTTCAAGTAAATACCTGTGATTTAAATTTTAAGAAGAGTACTCTACACTTACTGGTAGATTTGATGTCAGAAGTTAGCTGATCAAATAATTTTAGACCAATATGATTTTAGGTTTGACGATTTCTTTTTTTTAGATTAGGGATTCTAAATATTCTATGTTGGATTGTCTTGTCTAACATAATTAATTCTTACTTGTAACAAAGAACATCTGTAGCATTTACCAAATAACTAGTACAGAAATGTATATGTTAGGTTTTGCAGTAAAACCTTCTGAAGATATATCTTTGATATAAACCTTTGATTGAACTAGTTGTATACTACCCTAATATAAATTAAACTATAAATAATACTGAGTTCTTAGAATTTTATTTCTATTTAATAAACATTAAGAGGAATTTCCTTAGGTTAAGAATGATGAATCCTAAAGTATATCAAAACAAAATATAAACTACATAATGAGTTGGAAAATTTTGTAGAAAGTAAAAAGTTCTGACTGATGCTCTCATTTTACCTGATACAGTAGTCTCGATAATTTGAGGTAGATAGGAGTCAGACCCCCTTGGATTACACGGAACTCCATTTCTGTGCATTAGAAAAGATAGAAGAACTTGGAAGCCAGACTCGTTTCTTTTGCATGCAATATTGATATAAACATTTCTTGGAAGTTAGACTCATTTCCTTAGCATAGCGCAGATATAAATATTTCTTGGAAGCCAAACTCATTACCTTGGCATACCATTTTGAAATAAATATTTGTTGGAAGTCTGACTCATAATTTTCATTCAAATAGATAAAATACGCTTGAAATATCATGACGCTGATTTTTGAGACTCTAGTGTAAGACGGAAATATGATTTTAATAAAAACAGGCCATACAGAATTATTAACTTCCAAAGATCTGTTGATGAGCGACGCTTTCAGTATCCAATTCATTTCAGTTGTAAAACATTTTATATTTAAACTGTTTGTAATTTATTGAATCCTTCAGGAACTTACTTCTGAAACAAACAGTACATGACTGCCACCAGTCTCTGTCACACTGTCTAGATAATCCGGTAAAATACAATGCCACATAACTGGTCAAACAAAGACATGTAGATTAATGTGGTCAATATTCCATGCACCCCAACAATAACTGTTAGAGTAAAACGCAGGCTCCTATTCAATACTCATCTAAAATATTGTAATCTTAAAAAGTTATAAAAATTAGGTCGTGACACTAACTTTCAATGCTGTTATTAGGAAATTTTACTTTTTAAAAGTGTAATGTAAACATTTTGTTACACTAATATCAACAAATGTCCAAATAACTATTAGTGGTAAATACAGCAAAATTACCAATAAACAAATGAGATTAATAGTTCTGAGCTAAAACCATTTAAATTTTGTTTCCAGTTTGGTAAAGTACATTTTAATGAAAAGTCACTTAAAAATTATCTTATGATAAACAAAGATATTACTTTCTTAATACTTCAACTTACGTGCAAATCTTTGATCATTATGTCCTTTTCAAATAAGTTCTTTGTTTTAGATTGTTCTAGCTGTTTCATAAAGGTAAAGAACTGTTGATTATGTTTGCTGTAAAGTTTAAACGTTTCTGCTATGTTTCCTTGTACTCCAACTGTCCGAGCTTCAAGTTGCTTCAATGTCTGTTGTACTCTGTTAATACCCTGACCAGATAACAATCAAGATTATTTCACTTACAATTTAAACTGACACTTAATGTATTGAGCTTATGGTTAATAATTTAAGATTAATACGTTTAATGGCAATCAAATATACTAATTGTTTGTTTTAAACACAAGAAATATATACAACTACACAATTATAAAAACTTTAATCTCAAATGTGTTTCAATGACATTGTTATCATCTTCAATGATGCTATCACAAACAAAACTTTAGTTAAAAAAATAATAATAAATAATTGAACATAACCTATAATATTTTAACAGAAGTAAAAACCAGATCTACCCATTGCCAAATTTGCAACCATGGCTAGTAATAATATATTTGCATTTAACAAAATATGATTACTACAAATATTTAATTTTGATAAACCTATAATATTAACAAAATTATTTAAATTAAAGATAATATTTAACATTAAATTAATTTATAATAATATTGAATTTATCTTAATTCATCATTAACAATTTTATTTTTATTTCTATTTAAAAATAAAGTTTCCCATGCATCTAATTCATAAATATATTTATCACATTCTTTAAAAGGATAAAATATTCAGTTTAAAATATACGGTTCTCCTCCAAACAATGCTTTTACATAGCTGACTTTTCAGGGCTATTATATTTAAAATGAGAAAAATGATCTTTTACTCTAATTTGTATGTTTCTTTTAGTTTGTCCAATATATTTCATCTGACATATTTCACACTGTAAATCATAGTTATTTGTTTGTTTAACATTGGATAAAAATATACTTTATCACCAATTAAATGGTTTTGTGAGTAACAAGATTAGCTGAGATTTTGTTTCGTTATAGTAAAGTTTTGAAAGTGTTATAATTATCATGCATCAGCTATCAGATATGTTTTGACCAGAAAAAAGGAACAGATTATTGGGCTGTGTTTAAGTAGACAAGGCAAAGGGGCTAACAGGTAACCTATAAATGGGTAACCATATACATTAAGTAACCTGTGTTGGATATGGAAGCAACCTATACACTCTGAATTTAACAAAAAAAACCCATGTCAAAAAACTAATAAATTCAAAATTATTGAACCCGTTTAACACTCAGGGTTTCCCTAAAAATAATTCACTTACAATCCCGTTTCATTATCATGCCAGTTATTTATGTTTGTATGTGATCCTCATTCATTTAAATATGTACAAAATAATTTTGCGGAAAGGACTGTATTGTTTTTGGCAATGAATAGTTTACCAAAAAAACGACTCGAATAGGTGCTTAATGACACCGTACCAAATTTGCGGTGGATCGGTGAAAAGATTTTTGGTGTGGACGGAAGCTTGAAGAATTTTGAAGCCATCTCTCAATATCTTGTTGAGTTTATGTAGACCAGGATGGTAGTCTGTTATTAAAGACAGTTTATTTTGTTCTTTTTTTTTTTTTTTTTTTTTTCCTGGCGAAAAACCAATTGTGGTTATCATCGCCAAACAAAATCTAACACTGAACGCAATGTTTTAAATAAAATCAAATAAATTAGTAAATAAACAAATAAATAAATACAACAAAAATTTCAAAACAAAAAACACCAACAATAAAAAACAAAAAACAACAATATAACAATGAAAAAATTCTTAAAAACTAAATAACAAAATAACAACAGAGAACAATATAACAGTAAATAAATAATATGTAAAACAATAATAGGTAACAATTTAGCAATAAATAAATCTCAATAACAATAACAAGAACAGAAAATAAATTTAATTAAAATAAATAAAAGAAACACAGAGAATTATATGTATAAATAAAATTTTAAAAAAATATATATATTTATGTATTAAATTTTAAAAAATATTTTCAAGTGGTGCAAGAAAGCGATGACTCGGTCAATGGCCGAGGCATCGTCCCTTAGCACCACCTTTAAACTCCCTTTTAAATTAAAAAGGGCACGAACATTGCCTACACTAACACAATCTACCAAAATATGTTTTATTGTGAAGATACTCCCGCAGTATTGGCATATTGGTGGATCTTCACGACGCATCAAATATCCATGAGTTGCAAAAGAGTGGCCAACGCGAAGGCGTGTAACCACCACTTCCTCCCTACGTTTTGAACGAATTGAAGACCTCCATGGACGGACGGTATCTTTAATTTCCCTCAGCTTATTCTCAATCACAGTATGCCATTCGTCATTCCAAGCACCGAGCAATAAATGTTTCGCGAAACACACATAGTCAGATGCCATAACTAGTTGAGTAATAGGCACCAAACTTGTAGCTTTCTTCGCCGCTTCATCCGCTTTTGTGTTTCCAAGTATTCCGCAATGTCCAGGAACCCAACAGAGAGTTACCCCCACACCCCTCAATTGAAGCCTGTGTACAGCACACAAAATGTCCACAACTAAAGGGTTGACAGAGAAAACATCCTGAAGAGCCTGAAGAGCACTTTTCGAATCCGAACACAAAAGATAATGGGAAGATCGAGATTGAATGACGGTCAAAGCTTTAAAAATAGCAAATAATTCTGCCGTGAAAACACTACAAGCTGAGGGCAATCCGTACGTGTAGGTACATCCAGATGCATAAAACGCACACCCAACGCCATTGTCCAGTTTAGATCCATCAGTGAAAATAATTTCACTGTGTTGGTGAGATTTATAAATGGATAAAAATTCCTGGTGGTAGACCACAACAGGAGTACTGTGTTTTATATAACTGGACAATGAGAAATCGAAGTGCGGCGTTTTTATTATCCATGGAGGTAGATAGCACATTTGTCGTTCAAACATAGTTGGAAGTTGCAACTCAAGGTCATCCAATATTCTTAAAGTTCGTATGCCAAATGGAGCGGTCGAACGTTGACGTGTATTGTACACTTCATTAAGCGTATTATGAAAGACTATTTCAAATGCTGGGTGGTTGGGTTTGCTTCGAAGAACAGAAACGTAAGATATTTGTAGCATCTGACGTCGTCTAGAAAGGGCAGGTTCCCCAGCTTCGACAAGAAGACTAGGGATTGGGCTAGTTCTAAATGCACCAGTAGCCAGTCTAAGTCCAGAGTGGTGGATGGTATCAAGAGTTTTCAGTACGGTAGGTCGTGCAGATGAGTAAACTTGACAACCATAATCTATGAGCGATCTAACGACTGCGCGATAAAACCGAAGCATAGTAGTTCTGTCTGCTCCCCAATTCGTACCACTAAGGACTCTTAACATATCCAATTTCTTGCTGCATCTCACCTTCAAATCCCGAACATGTGGACTCCATGAGAGTCTTTTATCAAATAAAAGACCCAAAAATCGAACACTATCCGTGGTTTGAAGCTGAACCCCATCAAGAAAAAGTATCGGCTCCTGGTGTTGCCTACGACGCCTAAATGCTACACATTGGGTCTTCGAAGCAGAGAATTTAAAACCTGTAGATTTGACCATTCCTCTAATCTACTTATTGCTAACTGCAAAGATCTTTCCGTAGTTGCCATACTACGAGCAGGCACATATATACAAAAGTCATCCACAAAAAGGGAACAGTGTACCGGAGATCGTATATTACTGGAGATACTATTTATTGCAACGGCAAATAGCGTGACGCTCAGCACGCTGCCCTGCGGTACACCATTCTCCTGTGTATAGCTGTTTGAATACGTGCCTCCAAGTCGAACGCGGAAAGATCTGTTTGAAAGAAAGTTAGCGACGAATGCTAGGATATTCCCTTGTATACTCCATGATTTCAGAGTGTTCAGAATTCCTCTTTTCCATGCCATATCATGCCTTTTCAAGGTCAAAGAAAACCGCAACGAGCGTTTGACGCAAGAGAAAGGCATCTTGAATAGCGGATTCTAACAAAACCAAGTGGTCAACTGATGAGCGTCCTAGTCTGAAACCACATTGTTCGTTGCTAAGAAGGTTGTTGGTTTCTAGGTACCAGACAAGACGGCGGTTGACCATCTTCTCCAGTAGTTTGCACAAGACGCTTGTAAGTGATATGGGCCTGTAACTACTGGGGTTGGTTTTGTCCTTACCTGGCTTCAAAAGAAGAATTACAGTCGATTCTAACCATGCATCGGGGAAAGAGCGCTCCTCGAATAAACGATTGTATACTCGAAGGAGGACAAGTTTCGCCGATGATGGTAGATGTTTTAACATGGAGTACACAATAGAATCAGGACCTGGTGCAGAATCCTTCGTTGACGCAAGAGCTGACTCCAATTCCCCTATAGAGAAAGGAGTGTTTAAAGGAGAGTCCCCAGACGACCCAACAGTAAACGGTATTGCTTCTTCCTTCAGTTTATAAATCTGGAATAATCTATTATAGGCTGTAGTAGCAGAAAAGTTAGAAAATGATTTACCAAGTACATTAGCAATATCATCACGGTTTGAGATTATTCTTCCATCTGGTTGCTTCAGCGCAATGGCTGGCAACGGAGTGGAAGTACCACAAACTGATCTTAGTTTCCTCCACACTGTGGAAGACGGAGTTGTTCGTCTAATTGTGCTAATGTACTGTTCCCAAGAGTTCTTTCTACTCAGCCTAAATATCCTCCGTGCTTTCGCACGGAGTATTTTATATTCCTGAAGGTTGTCACTTGTTGGGTTACGCTTAAATCTCCTTAAAGCTCTTCGTCGTAAACGGAGGATTTCTGTGCATTCGTCGTTCCACCACGGCACAGGCGGTCGGCGTGGATGCGTACAGGTTTTCGGAATGGTCTTTTCAGCGGCATTTAAAATTGCTTTCGTAATATTTCCTATATTTTCATCAATGGGTGTCAAATAATCCATGTCAAGTGATACAAGGTAATTCGAGTATGAGTCCCAGTTGGCTTTTCGCAAAATCCAACTGGGATTTCGAGCATAACAGGGTTGGGAGTCACATAAACTGTTCTTAATAGGCACATGGTCGCTTCCATACAAATCATTGAGTACCGACCACGTGCAACTAGTAGCTAATTGAGGGCTGCAAATCGATAGGTCAACAGCTGTCCATCCACCAGTAGATGCTGCTAAATGGGTAGGCGAACCGTCATTTAGCAGACATAAGTCCAGTTCCGTTCTCACACTCTCAACAAGGTCACCTCGAGAGTTCCTAGTCAAAGATCCCCAAGACGAATGGTGGGCATTAAAATCCCCTACCAATAAGAACGGAGTTGGTAACTGGCTTATTAAATTCACTAAATCACTGTGATGCAGGTTTTCTTGTGGTGGCAAGTAGACACAACACACAGTGATTTTATACGGGACAGCTGTTTGAACGGCTAATGCTTGTAAAGGAGTTATTAAGTTTAGAGAAACAGCATCGATACAGTCACGGGCTAGGATGACTACGCCACCTCTAGCTCGATCTTCTGTAACGAAGTCCGATCTAAAAACTGAATACTCCCTTAAATGGAAATTATGCGATTCGTGTAGATGTGTCTCCTGTAGGCATACAAACATTGGATACACATCTCGCACGAGTACTTTAAGTTCTTCTATGTGACTCCTAACATCGTTGACGTTCCATTGTATCACTGACTTCCTAAGCAAAGACATTTATTAGCTTAGCAAAGGATTTATTTGACACCCATTGGTGCTCTCTCCTTTCTTGCCTGGTACGTTTTTAGACGTCTCAGGCTTACATTTCTTAGATTCCATATCCACCCGTTCAGGGATGGAATCTGAGGAAGTTTTGGATTTAGGAGGGGTAGTTTTCACATTCCCTCCTTTGTTAGCATTTTTCTTAATACCCGGTAACGACGGTGGCGATGTGGTCTGACGTAACACTGGTTTACGTGGTTTGGATTTTTCCAACGTTTTCTGCACAGAAGGTTTATTACCCGTTGATAATATCTTCTGCACAGAAACACAAGGCTCGCTTAGTGACTTATTTCGTGCTCCAATCCCCCCAGTGGAAGGGATAGGTACACGAGGCAAAACACTATCAGTTGCTGCAGGTTGTAACAAATTCAAAGACGGACCATTTGAGACTAAGCTCAAAAGGCGAGACACTTGTTCAGTTAGAGCTTCAATCTTCTTGGACAGCTCAGCACAGTTGGTACAAGACGATTTTGAAGCGGTCAGGGTAGCGGCATAAGTCTTACTGTCTGTCTTTGGCTGAGTGGATCGATAGAGTTTTTTGGCCTCTGGAAACGACAGCTTGTCTTTCGCCATGATGCCTAGGATAGCTTTCTCTTCCTTAAAGGTAGGACAGTTGTAGGATCGCGCTGGGTGGTCACCACCACAGTTGGCGCATTTCGGAGAATTTACACAATCCTTATCATCATGGCCTTCAACGCTACATATACCGCATACGTTCTGCTTCGAACAGGTAGAGCTGATATGCCCAAAACGCTGACACTTGAAGCAGCGCCTAGGGTTAGCCACGTATGGTCTCACTGAGATCCTTTGGTAACCTGCATGCAAGTATTCGGGTATTTCCGGCTTTCCAAAAGTTACGATAAAAGACGCTGTTGCTACTTTTTCTCCTTTGTCCATTTTCATTATAGGGATAACGTCCGTAACTAACTGAGAAGACAGTTCGGACTTTATTTCATCGATTGGAAGGTGCATTAAATCCCTACATGTGATGACCCCCTTTGAGTAATTCAAGGATCTGTGGGGAGCCACAGATACCATGACCTGGTCAAAGAAGGAGGTCATTTTTGATAGAGAATGGGTTTGTCTGTCGGTGGAAGTCGCAATTAAAAGTGTTCCGTTTCGAAGTTTCTTAATAGAGGCTACTGGGCCTCCAGCACACGCAGTAATAGCCTTGTTAATCAGGAAAGGAGAAACTTTGGAAAGATCTTTCCCTTCTTCGGCACTAGACACAACTAAATACTTTGCTGATGGCAATGTCTGCGACGTTGCCACCATCAACTTTTTACTCAGATCTTGACTATCGTCAGGAGAATCCTGGCGGTCCTCTTCAGACTAGTCATGTTTGACGTGGTTTTGGAATCCATAAATATTTTTTGCCAGCCATCGTGTCAAGCGTTACGGGCGAGACTATAGGAACGGGTACACCCTTGGATCACATTAAGATCATTTCCAACCCTCAGAACTCTGAGGCTTATAGCTTTTCTCCTTAGCTCGACTGGATGGGCATCAGTAGAGAACTCGTAATACTGTGCACAGGCTCCGACACCCATGCACCGCGGACACTCCCTGACCAAGGACCGAAGCGGCTGGTAGACCAGAAACCGCGCTTACGTCTTCGGCAGAGCAAGCTCACATCAGCGTCCCAGACCAGAGTTTGTCACGCCCTGGACTTTTCAGCACTCCCAACGCACAACGGTTCTGACCAGTCAAAATTCCCTAAGTGAAGATGTAAGTGTTGAAATGTGTATAGATTGTGTTGGTGTGTGTATGCTTTGTGAGTGGTGTAGTGTTAGGCTAGGGTACCGCGAGGGACGCCAAATCCCTCGTAGGTGCGGCTAGTCCGCCCCCCCCCCCTGCGGGGTTATTTTGTTCTGTTTGTGGTTTATGGTGAACCGAGGATTGTGCTGAATGAATTTGGTTTTCAATGAGTTTTTTTGGGTATCCTCTTCTCTGGAAGGCTGTTGATATCTTTCTATTAAAATCTTCCAATTCCCTATCATTCGAACAGATTCTCTTACCCCTGATTGCTTGACTGTATGGAATGGATCGTTTTATGTTTATTGGGTGGTTGCTGTCGAAATGGAGATATTGTAGGTGGTTTGTAGGTTTGATGTGAATTCCTGTGTTGATATTTCCATTCTGGCGTGTTACCTCTACATCCAAAAAGGTGATGGCTGATGTAGATTTTACCTGGGAGAAATCTACATCAGCCATCACCTTTTTGGATGTAGAGGTAACACTCCAGAATGGAAATATCAACACAGGAATTCACATCAAACCTACAAACCACCTACAATATCTCCATTTCGACAGCAACCACCCAATAAACATAAAACGATCCATTCCATACAGTCAAGCAATCAGGGGTAAGAGAATCTGTTCGAATGATAGGGAATTGGAAGATTTTAATAGAAAGATATCAACAGCCTTCCAGAGAAGAGGATACCCAAAAAAACTCATTGAAAACCAAATTCATTCAGCACAATCCTCGGTTCACCATAAACCACAAACAGAACAAAATAAACTGTCTTTAATAACAGACTACCATCCTGGTCTACATAAACTCAACAAGATATTGAGAGATGGCTTCAAAATTCTTCAAGCTTCCGTCCACACCAAAAATCTTTTCACCGATCCACCGCAAATTTGGTACAAGCAACATCCCAACTTGAAAAACATCCTAGTACATCCTAAACTACCAGACCCTGATGCAGAGAAACCACACAAACTTCCTCATGGCTCCTTCCCATGTAATAGACCTAGATGCAAGACGTGTCCAATACACCCCTCAGCAAATAGTTTCAACAGCCAAACAACAAAAATGGTCTTCAAAATACAGGGTCATCATAATTGTACATCGAAAAATGTCATATACCAGCTACAATGTAAACTTTGCTCAGCACAGTACATAGGCCTGACCACGGATGGTCTGAATATCAGAATGAATGGCCACAGACATGATGTTAAAATTATGAATATGGATAGACCAACAGCTCAACATGCTACGAGTCACAACATCACAACTTTTGATGACTGCTATACCACAAAAATAATTAAATCACTCCCCCCTGATTGCAATCCCTCAGAACTGAGAAGGTGGGAACTATCATACCAGTGGTATACCAAGTCCAGAGAATCCCCTAACCTCAACATCAGATAAATCCATTCTTTTTTTTTTTCAAATAGCCTTATCTCTTTTCCCCTGACAGACTTATATAAACTATAATCACTCATATGTTCATGGATCATGGAAACAATATATATATATATATATATATATATATATATATATATATATATATATATATATATATATATATATATCTTTAATCTGTGCATCTGTGACATCTGATTTCTACTCTACACAATCTGTGATTACAATTATTTTATTTCATTCTCTCATATTTCTTTTTGTGTTTTCTCTTCGATTGACAAAGACCACTGTGTGGTTGAAATATATCATTGTTTAAGTGCTTTTATGTGTTTCTATTTCAAGACTACAGAGTGGACTCTTACCAAGGTAAGTCTGTCAGTCTCCTAGTCCAAAAAATCTAAATAATCTTTACCAACCAAAACTAACCTAAATATATATATATATATATATATATATATATATATATATATATATATATATATATATATGAAGTTAATATATTACTATGTGAGTAATTTTATCCACCATTAAGTGCAATAATTTTACCTTGAGTCATGAGGCACTTTTCGGTCGTTGAAAGGTGCCTCATCACTCAAGGTAAAATTATTGCACTTAATGGTGGATAAAATTACTCACATAGTAATATATTAACTTCATAAAGTCAGTGCAACGGAAAAACAATGGATAATGTTAAATATCAAGAATATATATATATATATATATATATATATATATATATATATATATATATATTGTAAATACTTCTATCCACCACTAAGTGCAATAATTTTACCCTGTGTTTTTTGACACAGAAAGCTTCATAAAATCTAGTAAATTCATTTGACAAATTAAAGATTTTTTTCTTCTTACGCAGAATTACCTCGTAACTTGCTAATTTTTTGTTTTGTGGCAGAAATACACTCATCGTTGAAGTCTATGTTTTCCAAAATTTGTAAGCCTTTCTTAATCAAACTAAGGTCTTTTGTCAAGTTTCTAACCGTCATTTCACCTTCAACGTCAACTGGGTGTAAAGAATCTACAATTTTAAATCAGCATTATCCATTTCCAAATTGAGATGTCTGGCAAAACCAGAACTTCTTCAATCACAGCAATTTCATCAGACTCTGGCAGTGATTCTGCTTGAGTTTCAGTGGTGAAAAAAAATAGACACACTTCTTTCCCAATTTCCATTCAAAGTTTTTTGTGAAATTTTATTCCAAAATGTCCAATAATTTTCAGAGGATCTAAGACATTGAATTGTTTCTAAAAATCTTCAACAGAGAGTTTGCTGTTCTATCTCATAGCGTCATACAGATGCGCGAATGATCTTCTTGTGTAATAAGCCTTATGTGTTCTGATGACTTCCTGATCCATCGGTTGAAGCAAACTAAATTGTGTTTGGTGGCAAAAATATCTCTTTCACGTGTGTGTCGAAATTAATTAAAGTAGTAGGAGGATGGCCAGGTGCATTGTCAAATAATAGGAATTACATTAAAAGGAATTTGTTTAGACAATAACATTTGACTTGAGGAATGAAATTATGACCAAACCAGTCCTCAAAAAGCCTCACCCAAGCCTTCCGATTCAACTTCCAAACCACGGGCAAGCTAACTTTAGAAATATGTTGGATTTTCTGAGCGATAAACTATGAGAGGTTGCAACTTACAATCACTAGCTGTATTTGCGCCAACCATCACTGTCAATCGGTTTCTGGCGGCCTTAACCTTGGAAATATTTTATCTTCAAGCTCTATAAAAGTTCTTTTAGGCATTTTCTTCCAAATTAGGCCAGTTTCTGCGTAACTTAGACGGCATGATTTAAAACCGCGCAATTTGGGAATCTCGTAAGACGAAGCAACGTAAGTCGAGGTATTACTGTAATCAATAGTAATGTTAACACAATTTGGTTTTATGGGTCTATTAAGTGTAATTGGAAAGAAACTTCATATTACAGATGTTTATTAACGGGTTTGATGTGTTGAGCTTCTGAATTCCATTTATTTCTCAATGCATTTGGTGTACATTTTGATTACAAGGAGAGGATTTTGAATGACATGCCCAGTTTTACTAAACATTCTCTTGTTTTTGACCATAAAACAAGATTGCTGTTTCAAACAAGTGTTTTAATTATAAACAAATATTTGTTAATTTGCTTGAATATTTAAGTAAGGCAACAAAGTTTTCAATTTTCAATGACTTCTAAACTCAACAAGAACATTTTAGAAAATTTCTTTTCTTGTATTCGAAATAAGGGTTATACAACAACCTGTACGGATTGTTATATAATATAAACATTCTTAATTTTGTTTATAGGATGTGTTGGTTTATTATAGAGAAATAGTTGACAACAGTGATTTCAGTTAAACATAACATAAAACCCAATTCGGATGAATATTTGGCCAGTAATGAAATCAAATACCAGGAAAATGAACAAAATAGTAACAACCTGAATCAGCAAAATTATTTTCTTCTATTGTTCAAAACTATGATTTCAAAAATAATCATTAGAAACAACGTACATGGGACGTTGTATGCTGCATATGAAAGACTTAACTCCAATTCTACAGTGGATGAAGTGACTGATAAAATGCAAATAGAAGGTCTCAGACATACTACTGCATATCCGGCATTCAATTTACTGGGGAAATGATACTATATATCAAAAGTTTGATGTATAGATCAAAGTTGATATCAGAAAAACTAACAAGTATTCCTGTATAGAGGTAGATTCCAAAAGGCAGTAAATGATTTCAAGCTCTAATTTTTTGGAGTATGAAAAATTGCCAAAAATAATCTCATTGAGTTTCATGGCATCCTCAACTTGTGCAGGGAATGTGATGTAACTAAAAAAAAGGTAAAACTCTTGCTAACAATTAGATAAAGCAACTTAGTATTTCAGAATAAAAATTTGGTTTTAGTATAAACATTGGTTACAATAAGATACTTAAATAATTTCATTCTTTCTAAAAAAAAATAAGAAAAAACTAGTAAGAAATGATCAATAAAACTAGAAAAAGTTTAAAAACATCAACTAGTAAATAATGTTACTAGCTGGAAAATCCTATAAGATTTATTTAATCTCATTCTATTAGTGAACACAAGTAATTATATGAAAACATTTTTTCTTAACATAAAACAAAACACAAAGAAAAGGTAGTTTCAATTTTTCCAGTTATGCAAACGGAAATGTCTATTGCTGAAGTTATTTTGTAGTTGTAAACTAAAGTTCACATTTGTAATTTTAAATAAATATTTCCTTTTATCCGATATGTTTGTCATGCTTTCAGAACCTTCTATTCATAAACCAGGATTCATCGCTTTGTGTACCCTATTACATTAAAACAGAACTTTTTAAACGCTTCACCATATGACCAAGATGTTCACTAAATTCATTATTCGAGAATATCATGTAGGCTGCAGCGGCCAGAATGTCCGATGCAAAGAATCTGGGTAATTGTACAGAATACCAGAATCAAACCTAACCGGGTTAAATAATTGACTAAATTTATATATAAAAATTTTAAAACATTATAATAATAATAATATTAAAATAGGGTAAATAATAGTAAAATGAAGAAAATTAGAAATAACTTTAGACTTAAAAAACATAAATTATAAGCAATAAGAAAAATTATCACTTCAAAGTGGATAGCCTAAATTATGTAAAAAAAAAAAAAAGACGGTAATTGTGTAGTATAACAAACTAGGCCTAGATGCCGGCTATTAAAATAATTGTACTTAAAAATAATCAGGAATAAAGAATGTAAATTAAGATGTGAGGAAAGTAAATTAGGCCTAGCTAGGGAAAATAGTATTTATGTAAAAGTAAAGATTAAATGTTAAAGTGTAATAGCCTAAGAAATTAGGTTATAATAGAAGAAGTCAAATTTGATTTCGGAAAAATCCGCTTAGGGCATTGATTATAAATCTTGTCACTACGAAACGAAAGCGCTACAGTCGAACTTTGGATAAAGAATGTTAAAAAGTTAATTAAATTAAATGAGAAGAAATAAAGTCAAATATGTTATTAAATAAAAGGTAAAAATGCAAAGGACACATCAGAATACAGAAACGCCTTTTATAAAAAGGGAAACTAATCTTAGTTCAGAATTTCCGAACAAACAAAGTCAATTGCCATGGCAACGGCTTTCTGATTGGTCAAAAGTTGAAAAATGGATACTGGTACGTGGGAAGTTTGAAAATTGGAGAAGACGGGCCTCACAAAAGGCACGCTATCCAGAATCAGAATGCATTAGGCTCTCAAAGCGAGCAGACGTGTTGTTGTACCATGCGATCAAGACAAGAAAAAATGTGCTAAAAACAGAGTAAAAAGTGCTACGATGTGATCAGGGGAAGGAAGATATATATGAGCAAGGGCTCATATATACCCAGAACAAAATTTCGACCACCAAAATGCAAAATTAAAGAAAATAAGAAGATTGACCGAAATTATGGAGAGACGCCTACCTACCAAGACCCTTGAAGCTGTAACAGGACCGACAGATGACAACATTAATGAAGATAAAAAGATTTCTACAGTACAAGGTTATATAATCAATTTAATTATTCTTTTTTAAATAACATTTTACTTCAAATTATATTAACTTAATTTCAAAATTAAATAAGATGGGAATAACCTAAGGGACTGATTAGTCAACTCTCTTAGGTTACCCAAATTTAAGTAATAAAGATTCAAAATTGACTTTCCATTCCCATCGCTGTGGGAATGTATGGATTAAGTATAAAGATGTATATCTTATATGGCTTTTTCTAAGTGAATTTCTAATGAATAACTTCCAAAGAAGTTAATTGTTCAAGGCCTAGCCTAAAGGCATTACATAGTAATATTAAGTGTTTGAAAAAGAATTAGATTTTAAAATATGTTAAATTTAACTCTACTAATCAAAATTATATACAAAATTAATTATGGTAACTTTGATAATTTAAATTATATGTAAAATTAATGATAATAAGAAAATTTAAAAACAGAAGGAGATAATAATGTTTAGTTAAATGGCAAGTTGTATGAAATTTTGAAAAAATAATTAGTCAAGAAAATCCTGTGAAATAAATAAAAACAATAATAATTAATTTGAACCTTGGAACAAATAAATAAAAATGTATATTTTCCAATTAGCTGTGTTTTCATTCTAGATAAGATAAGTTCACTAGGTATCCAGGTATAGTCTTTAAATCACAAGTGTCTCTCAAAGATTCCACTACCCGAAAAGGAGCTTGAACAGGGCTTATCGGAGGCTAATTGGTTTTATCAAAAATTCAGGGGTTGGTTCCTCTGAGAGGTTTATTCCTTGAGGCACAGGTCTATGAAATTAGGTTCGTAGTCAATGGATAAACCATTACTTTCTTACTGACTTAGCAATTGAGGAAGAGAAATAAACAACGGCAAAGGTTATAAAAAGTAAGTCGGTAAGAAAAGTATGGCGTCCAACGTTTGAGGCTCGATGCTTACATTGTAACATCGGGTCAACATCAAATAGAGACAGATTTAAATCGACTAAGGAGCCTAGTGAAACAAAATTAATTAAATAGAATTCAATTAAAATTGTAAAAAATAATAGGAATCATAAAATGAAAACCAAAGAAGTTCTTTAAATTAAATAAGAGTTAATTATAATAAAAATGAAAATAAAAAGAACTTAGAATAAATAATAATAATTAAAAGGAAATAATTAAGTAAAATAAAATTCAGTAGGCGTCGGTAGGGCATAATATAAATAATAATGTTAGTTATTAATGAAAGTAAATAGAATACATAGGCGTTAGATAGACAAGGTCAAGGGAACACTGAACCGGATCACATCGAGCACAATTCTAAATGAATATTTAATTAAATACTCAGTATATAGTAAAAATATAGAAGTAGGAGAAGTTAGTAAGGGAATAAAAGGATAGTTAAATACGAGACTTTAAGATGGCGACAAGACAGAGAAAAGACACAGAACCATCTGAAATGATGGAGTTTTTTAAAAAAATGATGGAGGAACAAAAACAGGAGAGATTAAAAGAGATGGAGGAACAAAAACAGGAAAGATTAAAAGAGATGGAAGAACAGAAACAAGGGAGAATAAAGGAACAAGAAGAATTAGTAAAAAAGATAGAGGAACAAAAACAGGAAAGATTAAAAGAGATGGAGGAACAGAAACAAGGGAGAATAAAGGAACAAGAAGAATTAGTAAAAATGATAGAGGAACAAACAAAGAAAGAAAGAGAGGAGGAAAAAGTAGAAAGAAATAAAGAAAGAGAGGAGGATAAACAAGAAATTAAGAATCTTTGGGAAATCATGAATAAGAGGATAGAGGAAATAAATGAAGGAATTACAAGAAAGAATGAGGAAATGGGAAATAAAATCCAAGAAACTATAGAAAAGATGTATAACTTAGAGGTAACAGTCAGTGAAAATAAACAGACTGTAGAAACAGTTAAGGGAGAAGTCAAAAAAGTAGAAAGAAGGGTACAAGTAGTTGAGAATAAGATAAAGAATATGGGAGAAGGGATAAATATAGCTACCTTGTTTAAATCAAGGATGTTTGAGATGGGTGATAATGGAGACAAAAGCAAGAAGGAATTCTACGGTAGGGAAGATGAAGACCCTATTGATTTCATTAAACACCTAGAAGGTATGATGTCCGAAATTGATCCTGACATGGAGGAAGGACAAAAAAGGAAAATAATGGAGAGACATCTTAAAGGACCAGCACAAGAATGGTGGTTGGCCATGAATATGGAGGAGGAAAATTATGATGAAGTTAAGGAGAGATTCTTTAGCCACTTTTGGGGATCTCATGCACAAGAGAGAATTCGAGGAAGAATCGAAAATGGAAAATATGAATACCATCGAGGCACAAACAACATGGTAAATTATTTCTTAAAAATGGTGAACACGGCGAGACACCTAACCCCGCCATACAATCAGGCGGAGTTAATTATGAAGATTATGAAGCATTATGGGAACAGAATGTATATAGGATGTTCCGGGATGGCGGCTACCGACATAGAGGAGGCGGTAAAATACATCCGAAGGAACATGGAGCAGGAGGCTACCAGGAACCGGACTCAGCCTAGGACTGAGGAACGGGAACCTGAAAGGAGAGGGTTTACACACCAAACGAGAAACCCCGGATACAAGGGAAATTGGAGGCAAGAGCCTTACCCGGTAGAAGGGAGAGGAAACTGGAGACAGGGGCCCTACCAAAGAGAGGGACCAAGAAATAGGCCGCAAAATCAGTGGCAACAACAAAGGCCAGAGTACAGGCCACAAAACCAAACGGAAGAAGGCCCACAGACAAAAGAAAAGAGACCACAAAATCCAGGGCCAAGTGGTCAATCAAAAAACTAAATGAGAGGATCCCTAATGGTAGGAAGGAAAAGAGGAGACAGCCATTAGAGATCCAACAACAAACAAAATATAGGAAATATTACCCGGAGAAACAGGGAACAGTAAATAAAGGAAAGGCGGAAGACCTAAAGAACAAAAATAAAAAAACAATACAACAGGAAAATAACAATGAAGTACACCAAAATCAAGAGCGTAGAGTTGGTGGACTATCTCTTGATATTCGTGCTGAATTGTTAGAAGAGGACAAGGAGATTGGCGAAGGTAACCAGAAGAAAGAAACATGCCCTGTAATTGACTGTGAGGTAGAAGGGCACTCTATAGAGGTAGAGATTGACACGGGTGCAGACGTGTCAGTCATTCAAGAAAAGGCTTACAACAACCTCAAGTTGCATGGGCTTAAGTTCCTGGAACTACCCATCAACAATGTGGGAGTTGTAACAGCCATTAAGACTGCACAAATAAAGGTTACCCGGCAATGCTTAATTCCCTTAACAATTAAAGGCATAAAAGTGGACTGCATCTTCATAGTGGTCTCCAAACTTCGGTCGGAGATGATTATGGGGTGCAACACACTGTATGACCTAAAGGCACGGTTAAACATGGATAGACGCTTTGTGACATTCGAAATAGAAGGGGAAATGGTGTACCAGGACTTTAAAAGTAAAATACAAAAGATAGAGGAAAATGAAGAAGTCCGAAAAATATGCAAGATAACCCAGGAAAAAGAAGATGCATCAACAATAGGGCATCAAAGCAAAAAGGAGGGGTTAATGCGACAGTGCGAGAAGCAGGGGCACTGCCGAATGAATGAAGGAGGAAATGGACAAGAAACAAGTAAAGGGGAAATCTTAAATATAACGAACGAATATCAAAGAAAAATAAAAAATGAAACAGAGGAAAAATTAAACAAAAACAAAAAATTAAAAAACAAAAATGAAAATATAATAAATAAGGAAATAAATTTAAGACCTGAGGGAGTCAAAACAGGAGATAAAGAAACAAAGGACATGGAAAGAAGAGCTGCAGCTGAGATTAAGAGCAAACCAAAATATAAACAAGGTAAGGCCGAAATAGTGCCAAAAAGGGGAAATAATGTGAGTGGAAAAATAATAAATAAGAAAATAAATATAAATAAAAGTATAAACGTCGCGTCGAAACAATTAAAAGGGGGGAACAACGAGGTTAAAATGAATAACCAACAAGTAGCTCGGAAGCCCATGACTAAGACTTTAGATTCTGGAGAGATAACCCAAAGGAAAGAAATTGAAATTAAAGAAAGAAAAAAGAAAAACCCATTTACTAGTTCAAGAGTTCGAAAGTCAATTAAAATGAGAGCCAATCCAAATACGAGAAGAACCTTCATTTCATTACAAGTCAAAAACAGAAAAATAAAAGGTAGATTCAAGGAGAATAAGGGAAAGTTAAGAAATTGGAAAAGGAGAAAGAAGAAAAAGAAAGATAAAGCTGGACGGATAATAACAAAAAATTTTGAAGAATAAAGGATAATAAGGCAAGGTAAATAAAAAATGATCCATCAGTGACATAGGGAGTAACGGTTAAGTAATAAAAATAAAAATGTAAAATAAATCTAAGTAGTAGATTAAAGCAGTAACATAATCCAAATACATAGGACAAATAATATAAAATCAGTATTAAATGTGAAAGAAAAAGCCATATGTTAAATGAACGGGATTCATTGAATTTATTAAAGTAAAGGTTGTGTTAAACAACAATGAATGTGTAAAATAAGGATTACAATATACAATATTGTATAGTTAATATAAACTTGAAATAAGATTAAATAAAAAAGAATGTGACTAAGGACAGGAGTAATAAATGAGTAAATAGCATGTGAAGTGACTAATGTGACAATGATATATATGAGTGAAAGGGACAGGAGAGTAAATTGTGAACTTTAGTAAAATTAATTAAGTTATGAAAATGAATAGGAATAGTAGATTAATGAAAGGAATATGAAAATTTTAATATAAACTAGTATAAGTGTTAATGTTACTTTTCACAAATATGTTATTAATTATGTTTATCTGTTTCAAGGGAGAGAAGAACCAAAATTTTCATATATTTAAAAAGGGGGGAATTTTGCAGCGGCCAGAATGTCCGATGCAAAGAATCTGGGTAATTGTACAGAATACCAGAATCAAACCTAACCGGGTTAAATAATTGACTAAATTTATATATAAAAATTTTAAAACATTATAATAATAATAATATTAAAATAGGGTAAATAATAGTAAAATGAAGAAAATTAGAAATAACTTTAGACTTAAAAAACATAAATTATAAGCAATAAGAAAAATTATCACTTCAAAGTGGATAGCCTAAATTATGTAAAAAAAAAAAAAAAGACGGTAATTGTGTAGTATAACAAACTAGGCCTAGATGCCGGCTATTAAAATAATTGTACTTAAAAATAATCAGGAATAAAGAATGTAAATTAAGATGTGAGGAAAGTAAATTAGGCCTAGCTAGGGAAAATAGTATTTATGTAAAAGTAAAGATTAAATGTTAAAGTGTAATAGCCTAAGAAATTAGGTTATAATAGAAGAAGTCAAATTTGATTTCGGAAAAATCCGCTTAGGGCATTGATTATAAATCTTGTCACTACGAAACAAAAGCGCTACAGTCGAACTTTGGATTAAGAATGTTAAAAAGTTAATTAAATTAAATGAGAAGAAATAAAGTCAAATATGTTATTAAATAAAAGGTAAAAATGCAAAGGACACATCAGAATACAGAAACGCCTTTTATAAAAAGGGAAACTAATCTTAGTTCAGAATTTCCGAACAAACAAAGTCAATTGCCATGGCAACGGCTTTCTGATTGGTCAAAAGTTGAAAAATGGATACTGGTACGTGGGAAGTTTGAAAATTGGAGAAGACGGGCCTCACAAAAGGCACGCTATCCAGAATCAGAATGCATTAGGCTCTCAAAGCGAGCAGACGTGTTGTTGTACCATGCGATCAAGACAAGAAAAAATGTGCTAAAAACAGAGTAAAAAGTGCTACGATGTGATCAGGGGAAGGAAGATATATATGAGCAAGGGCTCATATATACCCAGAACAAAATTTCGACCACCAAAATGCAAAATTAAAGAAAATAAGAAGATTGACCGAAATTATGGAGAGACGCCTACCTACCAAGACCCTTGAAGCTGTAACAGGACCGACAGATGACAACATTAATGAAGATAAAAAGATTTCTACAGTACAAGGTTATATAATCAATTTAATTATTCTTTTTTAAATAACATTTTACTTCAAATTATATTAACTTAATTTCAAAATTAAATAAGATGGGAATAACCTAAGGGACTGATTAGTCAACTCTCTTAGGTTACCCAAATTTAAGTAATAAAGATTCAAAATTGACTTTCCATTCCCATCGCTGTGGGAATGTATGGATTAAGTATAAAGATGTATTTCTTATATGGCTTTTTCTAAGTGAATTTCTAATGAATAACTTCCAAAGAAGTTAATTGTTCAAGGCCTAGCCTAAAGGCATTACATAGTAATATTAAGTGTTTGAAAAAGAATTAGATTTTAAAATATGTTAAATTTAACTCTACTAATCAAAATTATATACAAAATTAATTATGGTAACTTTGATAATTTAAATTATATGTAAAATTAATGATAATAAGAAAATTTAAAAACAGAAGGAGATAATAATGTTTAGTTAAATGGCAAGTTGTATGAAATTTTGAAAAAATAATTAGTCAAGAAAATCCTGTGAAATAAATAAAAACAATAATAATTAATTTGAACCTTGGAACAAATAAATAAAAATGTATATTTTCCAATTAGCTGTGTTTTCATTCTAGATAAGATAAGTTCACTAGGTATCCAGGTATAGTCTTTAAATCACAAGTGTCTCTCAAAGATTCCACTACCCGAAAAGGAGCTTGAACAGGGCTTATCGGAGGCTAATTGGTTTTATCAAAAATTCAGGGGTTGGTTCCTCTGAGAGGTTTATTCCTTGAGGCACAGGTCTATGAAATTAGGTTCGTAGTCAATGGATAAACCATTACTTTCTTACTGACTTAGCAATTGAGGAAGAGAAATAAACAACGGCAAAGGTTATAAAAAGTAAGTCGGTAAGAAAAGTCTATATAACTTAAAATCGAGAACAAAAAAATTTGAGAATTTAAATCAGAATAGAAATGTTTAGGTATCAGCCCAACCCTAACCAATACTATTATTAATATTATAAGAATATAAAACTAACCTGATCATCTTCATCATTGGTTTTTATATTTTCCAGCTGTGAAGCGATTAGCTGTTTATGGCGAATTCGCCATTCCAAAGTCTTCTCTTGTGACTCCAGGGATAAAAGTTTGCAATATAAATCCTTTTTTTCTTTAAATAGTACACACATCTTTTCCACATGACGAGGGTCTGGTGCAGGAGGCACTGCCATCACAGTCGGTTTTGTCGCAGCTAATTCTAAGGTTTTTATTTGATTTTTCAATTTCATGTTCTCTTTTCTTAATTCCTCTATAATCTTAATGTAATGTCCTACATGCATTTCAACAGATACAATATTCTTCGACAACTGAAACCAATTAAAATAAAAGTATAAAACACCTAAAACTGGAAAAAACTCAGGTAAATATTTTTACAGTCACCATTCATAAGATGTATAAAATATATATTATATGATTCAAAAGCATTAATTATACAACACAATATATTTGAAAAAAAATTAAAAAAGATCAATCTTGTAAGCAATTATATATATATATATATATATATATTTAGGTTAGTTTTGGTTGGTAAAGATTATTTAGATTTTTTGGACTAGGAGACTGACAGACTTACCTTGGTAAAAGTCCACTCTGTAGTCTTGAAATAGAAACACATAAAAGCACTTAAACAATGATATATTTCAACCACACAGTGGTCTTTGTCAATCGAAGAGAAAACACAAAAAGAAATATGAGAGAATGAAATTAAATAAAATTTTCTAAACTTTCACCATTTTTCACAAAGTCCCTTATGCCGCCCTGATGATTGTTTATTTTACCATCAGAATCTTTTTTGTTTTCTTGATCAATTTTGTTTTCAGAAGACTTGACATCACAAAGAATTAATGAAGATTCCATTTCTTTTTCAAAGTGAATATATGTTTGCACACTACTATTTAACAAAATCATACACAAAACGATGTACTTAAACAAAAGACAAAAACACAATTCTGAATTATTTGAGCATACAAAGCAAAGTAAACACTCTATAACACAGAACTATGCTGCTTAGAGCAAGAAACTTCATAACACCTATAAATCACCCATCAATATGTGGGTTTTAAGGAATTATATTTCCTATGTATAAAGAAAACAAAACTAGACATAACAATACACAGATGAGTAAAAAAAATATCATTGCATAAAAATTTAAAATGGCCACACGATTCTCCAACCTCCTTACAATCCTGATTTGTCACCAACAGACTATTTTCTATTCCCAAAAGTAAAATCCCCTCCTAAAAGACACTACCATTAAACCTTATATGCCATCAAAGAAGCTTGAAGAGTTATAGTAGTGCGGAAAGACAAGTTACCAGAACCATAGCTCAAAAATATTGTTGGTAAAGTGTAGGGGATTTGATGCTTTGCCTCCTAACATTACTCATTTTGAATCTAATTGTAAAGTCTTTGTTTTTCATAGCACTACAGTTTTGATAAGAACAACAAATTAGTTGTTGAAACGGTGCACTAAATAAATAAACTTTTGACTCGATATTCAACCTGCATGTTATTTATTCAATTTTATGTAAAGACCCTTGGGTATATATATTTACCCTAGATTTGATCTTCTTTGCTCTTGTTGCATACTTCAAAGTGTTGTAAGTTTCTTCATATGACTGTAATGCAGGTGAAACATTGGCGATCATTATTGTCTGGCAGTTACCTCCTAAGGAATCCTTCAAAAGACGTGTCAATTTAGAATCTCGATAAGGAATATGCTTTTGACCATCCGCCAATTTGTTGATACAATTGCCTGAATTAGAAAACAAATTCAATAATGTAAATTCAATTCTTATAATCTATCTAACATCAGTTTTCACATATAATTACACAAAAAAACTAAAATAAAAATCTTCCAAAGTTTAATTTAGATACTAATTCAAAGTAAGATGAAATAATGACTACTTTTAATACCACTTGGCAAAAGAAACCCATTACTTACTGACATTTTTCACAGACAAGACTCTTGTCCGTGACTCACAGATTTGAACAATACACTGATCTTGTGTGAAACGCGTCTCCTGAAAAATACCAGTAAGTAGTGTTTTTTTGCCGAGTGATAATAATAGTAGTAATTTTAAAAACCTCAAGATGTACAACACAAAAATTGCAAGTTGAAATAATGAATATAATACGAATTTATTTACACACAAATGATTAATATCTAGTAAGGAATATTATATCAGAAAAGAATAAAGAACACAAAAATGTAATAACAGTTTGATCAATTAACTATAACAGTTCTAATGAAAATTTCATGAGATTAGAAAACCATTGAAGTAAATATAAAATAAAAATATGTCAATGAAACTAAAAATATTTGATAAACTCTGAATATTAGCTTGTCACTCACTCAACAACATTGGGGTCATTCTATATTTTATATGTTTAGCTATATTTATATGTCTCAACTATTGATTTATTTATTTTTTAAAAAATGTTAGTACAGTAGAACCTCTTTAATTAATCACATTCAGGACCGAGGGGTGACGAATTCAAGAAAAGACGAATGATATAAGTCATGAAATTAACATGTAATTGTGGGTAAACATAGCACATAAATAGGTATGTAATGTAATTAATATTATACTTACATGATTTATGTAATCTGAAAACTTCAACAACACTACAAAAACACTAGTAGCCTGCAGTATAGTTCGTAACTACAAATACAGTATGTTACTCTAATTTCGTAAAAGATGCAAAAAACAATACTTCAAGGGAACAAAAGCATTACTGAATACTATTTCAAGAAAAAATACATTATATTAAATCTATTTAAGTTTTAGTTTTTAAAAAAGCCTGTCATTTTCTTTTGTACTAAAGAATTCTTTTCTTTTTGTATTGGAAGTCGCCAAATTTGTCTTAATACTATTAATGTCGTCCGTTTTGCCTCTCATAGCACTCAATGCATTCTGTTAGCATTTTATCTACTTTCCTATGTCACTTCATTTTCTGGTCAAAGTTTACATTCTTCCTCAGATGCTTCAATAAATTTATCATTATCTTTAACATAAACAACGATTTCTACATCTGCTAAAATTTCCAACACAGCATCATTAGTATCTTCTCCATTCTTATTATATCTTCGTCAGCTAATACTTTGACATATTTCTTTTAATTCTGAAATGAAATTTTGGCTATTAAAATCATCGACATTTTCCCTTTTGCCAATTTCCACAGTTTGTTTCAACTCAACGTAAGCGTTTTATGTGGAATGTTATTCCCTCCATATGAAACATTAAAAATATCATCTCTAATTGTATATTTCTTCAAAAATGCTTTTACTTGCATCTTCACTATCGCAAAGTATTAAATTTTGTAAAAATATTTTTCTATAGTATCTCTTTAGAGTTTTAATAACACAGTGATCCATTAGCTGAAGCAAACAAGTGTTTGCTGGAAAAACTTAGCTAGTATGTTGTCAGCTGTTTCAAGGTCAGTTGGATGAGCTGGAGCATTACCTATATTATCACTAGAACCTTTTCTGGTAAATTGCTACTATTAAGATGAGTTTTCACTTGAGGGACAAAACATTCACAAAACCATACAGGAAAAATATCGAGGGTCATCCCCGTACTCTTTTGAGAAAAAAATATTATGCTAGTAACAGGTCTAAACTTAAATTTTTAAATGCCTTTAGCTTCTTAGACTTGCCATTGGTAATTTATGACTTCCACTGCCATTTGCACACACTAAAACGGTAATTTGTTCTTTCCCTACTTTAAACCCAGGAGCACAACTTTCAGATAAAAATGGAAAGGTTCTGTGAGGTAAAGCTTTCCAATTTTAATAATCTCATCAAAGTTGTATATTGATCACAAATTAAAGTTTGTTGTAGACTTTTAATTTATCAACAAATTTCTTTTAATAATGTATTAACACTTCACTGTTTGCACTTAATATTTCACTATCACTGTCAAGCTACAGAATTCCATGTAGTGCTTTGTATAGCCACCCTTGCCTAGTCTTAAAATTGTCAACACTGAATTCCAAATTCACTTGAAGAACTTTCTGAATTAAAAATGAGCCGCTTAATAGAGTACCTTGACTTTGTTGTTCTGAGAACGAAATAAACATCGCTTAATTGAATGTGAAAAGGTGTAGTCATTATTTTTTGTTTGTTAACATTTTCATTGAAAACTTCTATTTTTGCTACAAACTCTTCAATTTTATTACCATTTCCCTTGATATCATTACTGTTGTTCTATGAATTCCAAATTCTAATGATAACCACTTTTGCCTTTTCTTAACTGTTGTAGAATGTCGTACTTATAAACCAATGTTTACGTTTTATAATTACCACGTTTAGATATTTCACCTTTATATAACCACTGTTATAAAAAAATTATAAAATGAAATTAAAGGAACACTGAACTGTAGAACACAATTTGTATAAACTATAGTGTAACTTATAAAGCAACACAACGCTATCTACAATCCTGCGGTTAGTCGCCTACTGAAAACTTCCACATTTTATCACACGTATGAGATGTGTGAGAACAAGGAATGTGTTGAGATTGTTTCTCAGTAATAAAATAACTCATGTCTGGTATCGGTCTTATCTGATGACACCTATACTACATGACAGTGCAGACCTGCAAACGATGTTTATTATTATTGTGACAAATTCCAGAAAGTAATGAATTAGAGAGGTTATACTATAATAGAAAATATCTGCTATGTAGTAGCATCTGAGTATGAAGACTGAATGATAAAATCATTAAAAATTATTTATTATTGAAAAATATTTTATTTTCGTAACAATTTTGACATAATTTGTCAGGGCTTGTTTTACAATTCACCTTAAAATTAGATGAAAATGTCATAATATCGTAGGATTAAGTTCTAAAAGGGGAAAACAGCATAAAAAGTCATTTTAACCATTTATAATTATAAAATTAGATTCTAGGCCTAATACTGTAAATACACACATTAAAACAGAAGTCGATTCATACTTTTGAAATGTCATGTATTGCTTGTATACAAACAAATAGGCCTAGTGGTAAATGTTCAAAATCAGAATGCAATAACAATAAAGAAGTAATCTTATTGCTTTCAACTAACTTATGACCACTAACAAATAAAATAAAGCTAAGTTTTGATAATGAAGGAAAGAATATATTTTTGAATGTTAAAGTAAGTACATTATTATATAGAACAGTATCATAAATTTCTAAGTAAAATTATTGAAGAACTAAGTGAAAATTATTAACTTGCTGATGCTTTTCGAAACTGTCGTTTCATTGATGACACCTAACTTGCTACTGATGGCAATCGTCAAGGTTGCAAGAGTATGATTTATGGGTGTGGGATAGGCAGGTTGTGCACTATGAAATAGATGTCTTGTTCTTTATAAATAATATGATTGCTTATACCTGCAAGTAAAGCTACTTTTTAATCTCATTCTTTGGTGAAAATTTTAGTAATATTAATTTTAAGTGTTTAGTAAACAATTACGTAGCCCAAGTGCATCGACAAGTTTGAACTACAGGGACATTTCCATCTCTGCATCGTAGGACTTTTTCATCGCTAAAGGTAAGTGTTACAGTGCAATTAATTATTGATTTTAGTTCAGCAATATTTACATTCTCACGCTCATACTGTTTAGTATATTTCATATCTGTAGGCAACACACAAATATGACCTTTTAAATTTATTTTTGTGGTCTTCCAGGGAAATTTAAAATTATTCCAATCTTATTCTTTCACCCATTGACTGAAAGCCACAGGTAAGTTGCAAATCATTATTTTTCATTTGTTATTAATTATTCACATTGATTATATAATTTTTATAAAACATTTTAAACATCAAAATATATTATTTTTTAAAAACAACTTCTATTATAAGTTACATTTTTAAATTTAAGTTTATTTTTCAAGTTTAATTTTGAAATTGTAATATCTACAACAATATTCCATGCAGGTTGGATTAGAGGTACCTAATTTTTTTTTACTTGAAAGGTTAAATGCATTTACGTTATAATTATCACCAAGTAAACTTTTATGATTCAAAAGTGTATTTTTAGTACATTTTTGGAGGTTTGATCAGTGATTCACAGTTGGATCAACTATAACTGATAAATAACTGGCTATGTAATTTCTGGTCAAATATTGAACAATATTTATAAGCCATTAATTCATACAAGAATTACAGAAACTAAATTTAATGACTTTTAAATACATATTGGGTTTGCCTGCTTTAAAAGGTTGATTAGTAAAAATTTTATCAGATTTACAAATTCATTCCACGAAAGTTAAGATGAAATTGAATGACCCATCAGGAATTTTTCAATCATTAGTACTGCCAAAACCAAAAAGCTTTTTCCATCAAAAAGACTTACTAAAAAGTTTGGTTACCCACATTGATGAGTCTTTCAAGATATATTTGTTTAGTGTTATAAACACATCTAATAAATAAAACTAGACAAGTTGATTTTTTTAATTTTTTTTTCTTGTCAAAATGTTAATCATATTTAGCATTCAATTCAAAGATCATTTTGAAGATATAAATAACATACAGTAGAGACCCGAAAATCAGAGTCCCGATTTTTTGAGGTTCCGTTAAATTCATGCCTATTTCTATTTCAGACTATTTTATCTATTTGGAAGAAAATTCAAATTATTTAGTGTTAGGCAGTGCAACGTCGCATCCCGATGAAGATTAGCTGTGGTCTGATGATATCAGTGCTTTATTTCTACCCGCAAATGTTAAGAGCCTAAATCCTGCCGATAATTGAGGGTGTTCCGGAATCTACGCAAAAAAATACAGACATTACCTTTTACATCTCCCTTGGAAGGGCCTGAAAGGGAAGCAAGCATTGTAGGTTTTCTAAGATATATACACTCAAGAAAATTGTGTACTGGATAGCCGAATCGTGGAACCAAATAAAAGAAGAAATATCAAGTAAGTCACGGCATAGAGACCTGAGTCATAATAAAACTGTTGACTGTGTCATTGATCCACAAGAAGAAACAGATTTGACATTTATTTCTCTTAAGAAACATCCAGGTTCTTGATGAAAATGTTGATGATACGGACTACGTCAATTAAATAACAATAACACATGTTATGACTATTGAAATGGTACAAGAAACTACTGAAGACAGTTATGATGAGAATAAATAAGAAGGTTCCAAAGAGACAGTACAAGAAGCGAAAATAAGTCACAGTGAAGGAACGCTGCCTTGGAAACAGCAATGCGCTATATTGAATAAGAGACCATGCCAACAGATGTGCTTCTGCTAAAGACGTCTACGCAACACTACAGCTCAAAAACGATCTGATAAGCAGTAGTAGAAGATCTATTATTTTTTCGAAAAAATGTAGCAACCGTGATGAACAATGAATTCTAAACCAATATTAATTTATGTAAGTACTGTCATCAATAATGTTCTAGAAAACATACTTTGTGTGTTCTTAATCATAGTATTAGGAATTAGGTATTAGAATTAATATTAGGCATTGTTCATTACAATCCTTATTTTTTCTAATGTACAGGAAAGTATTTCCGTGTAATTTAAGTTTTTTGTAAATCCGAGGGGGTCTCAGTCCTATCTACCTCGAATTATCGAGACTCTACTGTATTTGCAGCAACGTGTGACCTTATGATCACAATCTCAGCTCATTTCAAGTGCTGCAGTATCCTCTTGGTTCTCTTTGTGAATGAATGTTTGGTGTTTTTTTAGCAACAGAATAGCATAAGTCAAAGAAAGTTATATTGGGATTGGTGTGTGGAGGACATATAAGAAGTTCATAAGAATTGTGTGTTAAAGTACCAACAGCAAATGTGTTTTATAGCCATGAAAAATGGAATATATTACAACAGATGCATACTATTACTTTTTACTTTGTTCAGAAAAGAGAAAAGTCTAGTTTAATTTTAGATATGTAATTTTTTTAAAATTTAAGTATATTATACTAGAAACATTTGTTTTATTTCTGTCTTATGTATGTAACCAAATATTTTGATGTCTACTAGCTTTGTTTCAAAATATATACCTTTATTCAGTAAAAACTGTTTTCTGTACTTCCAAATAAATACATCTCCTTAACTAATAATTTGATATCTTTTTAATAAAAAGGTAGACATTAGGCTGTCGTTATTCTCAACATAACATCAGTGAAAACAATAGGATTGTTTTAATAGAAAAACAGTAAAATTCGGGAAAACACTTTCAAGTCTAGCCTCTTAGTAAACGCTGTCTCTATCTGACTGGAAGTTTTTAGGTAAAAAATTAAAAAATTCCTGAATTATAATAAATTGCATATTTACAAAAAATTATACATTATTATAAAAGGAATGGAACGAGCTTTCAGGAAATATATACATATGAATTGATTACTTGGATATAGATGGTGTTAAGCTCATTTAAAAAATGTTTAAAAAGTTAAAAAAAAATAAAATAGCAACACTATACATTCAGTTTATCAATGAAAGATACGTCGATTGTACCTTAGCCTAGATCGGTTTCACTCTCACTGTTACTGTCTAAAATCAACATATCTCGTACTGAATCGGTTCCCAAAGTGTCTTTAGCAATTGTATCTATTGCGTAATATCCCTAATAATAAAAATTAAATATAATAAATAACTGAAAAGTAAATTTAAAGTGAAAAAAAAATACACTCGGAACCCTAAACAAAAATTACACAAACTACAAAGGAAATGACAGATACATAAGATATAGAATAAACAAACTTGCAATGTAAACAATAGGCACTAATAAAACACTCATATCTGACCAAACCAAGATCTGTCAAACAAGTGTGTGATAGTTCTTGGTAGCCATACTTGACCAAATACGTTTTTGTTTGTAAAATAAACTCTGAATGACCTAAAGATAAAAACATGTAAAGTAGACATGTAAATAACCAATATAAAAAAATATATATCTATGAAACAATACGTGGGAATTATGTTTGCTGTAGAAATAAATACAGGAACCCGAACTATACACTGGCGTAGGCAACTAACATTAACTAAATGGGCCGAACTATACTTGGGCGTAGGTTTGAAAGCGTTAATCATGACAAGCTTAAAACACTAGAAAAGTAATTATGTCAAATGACCTTCCAGGTTACATGTAAATTACAGTAGGTAAGAGATTTAATATTTTTAAAACTAAATATAAAGGATATAAAAATGTAAATGAAGGTATATTCAATTTTTCAATATTACAAAACTTAAATATTACAAAAAATGTGATTCACATGAAACAAGTTCATGTTTGAATTAGAACACTGTTATTTTGGTTCCACTTAACTCACCTAAAGCCAACAAAGACTTGTTTATATTGGATCCTTCTTTGAAACGCGATCCTTTATAGCCTGTAGCTAAGCCTCTCTCAGATCCTGCTAAATCAATCATGGAAAGTTTTACTAGTTTGGTCCCCTCACCTTGTTTGCCTGACATTCTCACATAGACCTAGCAATTATAAAATCATCAAATGAACATTAAACAGTTAGATTATATTTAAACCAAAACCATGTTTTATTTAATAATCTTAAATATATCCTCCATTAATGTGTATATAACCCCGGTCAGTGATGCTCGATAATGGAGATACAATCAATCTTTAAAAGTTAACTCGCATAAATACCAAGTAAGATTCTTGTTTAAGTACATATAGTGAAAGCGATAAGTGAATACAAGAAAACACTTTGTTGCAAAGTTAAATATATATATATTTAAAGGTTTTAACATATAAAAAAGATTATGAACTGGAAAGAATGCATTAGGAAATTTGTTGGATCAAATAACCTAACAAATAAAATTAGAACAAGATAATCTAATAATAATAAAATTTTAAAAATTGTAAACCTTGTTAACATAGAGGATAAGTAATTACTTGAAAGAGAAGGTAAAAAAAACACGATTGTAAACAATGAAGTGAGATAGGGGTTAGGTTTGCATTAACCTATGCCAAACACACACATTTCGGAATTATTACAAAAGTAAAACGCAAAGACACTGCACACACAAATAATAGTAATTAAATAAACACTGGAAGGTTTGTTGAGGATAGGATAGCTGAACAGTATGTTAACCAAATTAAAACGGTTGAAAACAATTTCGTTAGTTGATCAAATTTAATCCAAGAAAATAGGTCAGTGTTAGTCGGCTCTAGTGGGAGAAAAGGGAACCTCATTACATGAAAGCAAAGGTTAATGGGTAATTAATATGGAATTTGGAGAAGGAATCGGCGCCATGTTTAAACATTTTAAAAATGAAAACGACGCGTTAGTCTGGTTTGGGCAGCCGAACGAAGCGAAGCCATTTTTAGAAGCCTAAATCTCGTTTGGAGCATCTCATCAAAAATATACGAATTTCTGAAGAAACGTGGCCAAAATAAAACGAAAATAAGTGAATTTAAAACTTATAATTCAGTTTATTATAATTAAAGTAACCAAAAAGAATTTAATTGTGTGTGAAACATAAAATTTAAAGAGAACAATCCTATATGAACAACCAGCAAAACTCCGAAAATTGATAAGTATATAGCGCTATAAAAATAAACCTTTAGTGAACTTTTAAAGTTATAAATAGAAAATTATAAGAAAATCTAAAATTGTAAATTGTTAGAATATCTTGAAATAATATAATAGTTTAGTAGTAAGAAAGCCTAAACCAGTTCAAACAGGTTAGGGACCTTTTTCTTATTCCAAATTTAAGATTATACATCAGGAAGCTAATTATTAAAACTATTTTCTAAAATTTTTATTTATTAAAATTTATTTAATTAACTAAAGAGTTAGAAGATATAGCCCATGCATAGAACCCCCGAGATAATAAGAGATCTTGGAAAATAGCCTAGGTTATAAAATCTTGCAACTAACATATCTGTCGTGCAACATAAATTTCGAACAATGCATCAACATTAAGTTTTGTTTTAAGTTGCAAAAGAATGCCAAAGAGCTCACGAAATGTTAAAATCTGTGTATAACGATAATGTGGTAACTCTATAACTTAATGGTTAAATGAAGAGACAATTTTGTCACATATTGAAATAAATTATAACATAAGATGACTATACATATAAAGAATATTCTTTATCGAGAATCGGAATCAGCCCATTACTAGTGACAATATATCAAAAATTTATTGCTTTTCTGGTGGATTAGCAGCACAATATAGAAACCAAAATACTCCATGAATCTAAGCTTCTATAAACAATACTTTAATATAAGAGTGTGGAATTTTCCAGTCATCTGTGATTGTGTTTGGGAAACAGTTAAAAGATTAGCAGCCTGTACCAGCGTTAAAGGCTCTTATGAGAATCAGATTCAAAAACCATTCCAGCTGTAGGAGTGGTCAATAAAAAATATTTTTTGTGGCAAGTTTGGTTTACGCTACAAATCAGGTGTACATTAATATAGGTAAAAACTTGAAAAAATTTATAACAACAGAAGACACATGGAAACCTCAGGTTGGCATCCCCATTCCTATTAACACCAGTAAAATGAAAATAAAATCTTTTCAGAATTCCCTGAGTAAATAGTACGGGTATATATTAATTTAAAATTTCACCTAGCTACAATTTTTGACTACATTTACAAGGATCATTTTATGATTAAAGATATGCCTGAAGCTTGTAACATTATTTTGTATTACTGCTTAAATAGTCTAATTCGATATGATAATTCTAATTGTCGCCGCAAGATAGAGACAACTGACCGATAGTAAAACCGCTCTGCGGGCAAAGTTTGATATCTCCGGTATGGTTTTAAAATGAAAAGACTGAGACTGAGGTTGGAAAAGACTGAGACTAGCGAGTCGAGAGAGAATACGTCTTCCTGGCAACCAACTGACTGCATCCAGTCAAATGCTAGCTTCCCGAGGAAACCAGTGAGAGGTAACACTTAGTCATTGTATCAACTCATAACAGGTAAAGGATTTATTTAATGTTCCTTTTTATATTTGTTAATAATTCGTACGTTTATTTGAAAGCACTGTTCACGGCCCTTCAGAGGATTTTATGTCATTTACTGTGCTAATTAAAATTAATATTGATGATTTCCTGTTTTATTAAATCCTCCGACGGCAAAGACGTTTGAAGCTTTGAAAAACTTGATTACATATAATCAATTGAAAAATAATAAATAATGAAATACAATTCAGTTGCTGTTACCCCGAATTCAGAATTAATCCGAACTCACTGGGTAACTAAGAACACTAATAATTTTATTCACAATGGGTTAAAATCTGAGATAGTGAGGTAAAAGATTTGACATGGAATAACTCTTTAAAAAAAATTATTTTCCAAACAACAACATCATTTAACAGGATGTATGTGGAGTTATTTTCCATACAGTAGTATTATTTGTGAAGAAAACTCTTTCCAGTTGTTAGCAGAATGTTTCTGGTTCAAAATTTCATACCCTGGATTCTAGGAAATGGCCCAACCTATTCTCATTCATTTTTTCTTTGAGACCTTAGTACGAATTTAGTCTGTCATGTAAGAGGTTTTGTCAGAAAGAGCCCTCTTGTGTATGTTATCTGTACGGAAAGCATTTGCGTGAAAGTTTCTCATGATCCCTTTTATGTTACAAATTTCGCAGAGTTATTTTCGATATTGTTATTATTATTATTGGGTTTTATGATTTTTGTGTCTAAATTTTACATTTTACTTTTGTTTTGTTAAAGGATTGCTTTAAAGCAGAGCAACGTCTTACGATGTTGGATAGTGTTGAGAAAGGAACTTCAAGGAATATGACCTACCAAAGATTTTGGTTTGGCAGCTGTTTGATGATTCTGATAAAAACAAATCTTTGTCAGATGATGAACATTACAAACAAGCCAATTTATTGACATTTTGATGTTATAGAGGAGATCCTGCTAAAAATCCACAGCAGTGCTGCTTGACAATGAAAACGAATTTTGTAGTTAAAACCATAAAATGCTGTGGTATACTTAGCCAGTAAGGCAAGGTATTACAGCAAGAAGGAACGATTCTCATTAGACTGGGTCATGTTCACACTACAGGAAAAGAAAAAAACACGAAAAGTAGAATTCAGCAAATCATGGAAATGGAAGACAATCACCAAACACCACCTGAGGAAGATACAACCAAACCCTGATATTACATTTGTGATCTAAAGAAGAATCAATCATCTCAACCAGGATCTGGGAACTGTAAGTTTTTCATGTGCAAATAGCATTCAACACCTCCTTGTTGTGTGAACTCTATTTAAACTGAAAAATTCATGGAAGTTGGTGATGATAAGTAATCTCAGAACTAAACAATTACAAGTTGTTTATTCAAAAAGGACTGTAAGTTTAACACATGTTTAATGTTACAATAAGACCAGTTGTTTTACAAAGCAAATATTTATTTCTTTAAATTAGTAGCCTTATATATTTATAGCGAATATTCCTCGAGCGAATTAAGCATTTTATGCGAATTAAGTATTTTTATGTTTAAACCTCGAGCTACATTATGGCGGAAAAAATATCACAAGTGCCCTCTCTCGTAATGTAATTAGTATTATGCTTATATACCTTAACCATTCAAGATAAAATGAATAACCTTTTAAAATATGTCATTTAAAAATTCAAAAGTTTATAATACTAACTTGAAATATGTTCTGATAATTTCATGTTCAACAAATCCTGTAAATGTTTTTCAAATTTATTTAACTGGATCCATAAATACACAATAATTTTAAATTTCACAGTATGTATTATTGGTGATTTAAAATTCCGACCACTTGGCTATAACACAGTGTTACAAAACAAAAAAACTTACTTAAAAGAAAAAAACAGAATACTAAGTGAAGTTTTGTCAGTTGATTGAAAGATTTAAAAATCCCATGACCTTTCAGTATTTATATAATTTACAAGACTTAAGTGGTATGACTTTTAAGGCTAAGAACTACTTTTATGAACATATATTTAAAATGAATCATAAATTACCTGAAAAACTGCATGTGATCTGGATGATTCAGCATTGGCATCAGTAGGATGCTGAGTTCGGTTCTTATTACCAAATTCTAAGAGTTCAAAAAGTTGACTTTCATTTTGAATAGTTCTTACGTTTAGTCCTGCAACAGTTATACTACCACTGGCATCCTCACGCAGATGCAATGGAACAGAAGATGGTTGCAATAAGTCATGAACATTTTCATTATAAACCTGTAACATTTTACCTAATATGTAAAATCTTATATAATTTCAATATGTTTTTAAAATATTTTGAGAATAATTTATCAATATAGCATTTTATTTCTTATCATCAATGTCCAATAAATGGAACTCTTACTAATTGGGAGAAAATCTCTCCTACGGACTGTAGGACCATGTAGTGGCTTGGAGTTTATTCCGCATGGGAGTGGAAGCAGGGCGGTCTGGACGGGTTTATACAATTTCAATCTGAAAGTGCGATTTTTACTGTTGTAGATTCTTAGACCTCAAAATAAGGAGAGTCTTTAATGGAGCCTGAGGACACCAGGCACTACCTCTAAGTATTTAAGTTGCCTTACCAGGCTAAATCCTGGCCTCTGCAATGGTCGACCTATATTTACCTACCTGCTTGTGGAAATGATCATGATAAAAAGTATAAACAAAAATATAGTTGACATAATCAGTTAGGGTTCAGTATCAAAGGTTCTACTTCCTGGAATGAGTTTTCCACTCTTATCGAAATAGATGAGATACTAGTTGCCAAGACAACAGGGAAGATGAGTAGGTTAAATATAATGTATGTACTAGGGTTAGCTTACCATGAGCCAGCAAAAGAAACAGAAAACCCCTAGTGCTAAAAAACATAAGTACAGAAGGCAAAACGATTTGGCTGAGTCCAGGGCTAGTACTCATTAGGCCATCCCAGAAGTCAATGGATTATTTATATACAATATCAAGAGCACAGTGGTACAATAAATTACAATAAAAATATTAGAGACAATCCCAATATCACAAAACAATTATAAAAAATAACTGACAACACGAGTTACCTAAGAGTAAACCGTTATGTACATTTCGATGACCATATCATTATCACAGGGTCTTATTACAAAAATACAATCTAGTAAACAATAAGTTACAAACTAGACTGACCTTCAGACTGTTGATGACAAGGTCATTGAAACGTACATAAGGGTTTAGTCTTAGGCGACTTGTATTATCAGTTATTTTTTATTTAATCACTTTAACACTGTGTTAAAGTAATTAATTAAGATTCACCGAACGTAATGGACTACAAAATTTAAGAGTATTTTTTATTATTTTTTTGTGGTATTGGAGTTGCTTCCAATATATTGATTGCAATGGATTTATATTTATAATATACAATATGTATATAGTCAATAGTATGCAGTACAGAGGACTAGATTTTGCGTTCTATTTCCAAATTAATCTGAATTTAAAATCATAATTTTATGATTTATAATAAAATTCCAGGGACAGTAATGGAATTATCGAAATTCCTGAATAGAACAATGGTCCCCGGTGTTTTCCTGATGTTAATAATTCCCATATAAACCTCAAAATATATTCCCCTGTTTTCCCCAATTGGTGGCTAACCTGCTAGAGACCAGTGACTTTTAGGAATGTAGTTGATGTGAAGATAGAGATGATGGCTATCAACCACTCTCAAGGGGTCTGTCACTACACTAACTGTGAACTTTCCTACAGAATGGTTTGTGGCGAGGTTAAAGGACACTTACCTGAGGGATGGGTTTGTTGTCTTCATTTGTACCGAGGAAAAATTGACAAAATGATAAGTAGTAAAGTAGTTTAATCTTGATAACATGATCCAGGCTTAGCTAGTCCTCCCTGAGGAACTAGTTATAAGAGTGACAGTGGCAGTGCTAGTACCACCAACAAGAAGGAGGCTATCTAGATGGTCAATCTCCTACTGGGACTACAGAACACAGAGCTTGGCTCATGAGTGATCAAGATCATTGAGTGATGCTCTGGAAGCCTCCTCTATCTAGGGTTTGATGAGGTGTTACCTGTATTACTGAAAGTGAAAGGAGGAAAGCCCAATTTGTGGACTGGAGAGGTCATCTGTAGGAGAACCTCTAAAGACTTAGAGGGTAAAAGCGAGAGAGAGAAAAAGAAAGAGTAGATATCCCGCAGATCAACTTGCACTGCTGTAAAAGGTAGAATTAGAGGTAAGTCGAAGCAGAGTTAATTGTAGCATATTAATTGATATCCCATAACAAAGAATTATTCCCTGAAGAACTACATACCCGGTATTGAAGTGACAGAAGTTTCAGACTCTTGGTGAACTGATGCCAATGCTCTCAAAGAAGGGTGAGGCAGCATCGGCACCATCAGGCATGGTGAGCAGTTCTTAGATTACCAGATTGGGGAAAACTTGTGATTTTAAACCCATCTCTGTCATATCAGAAGTGAGGTACTAGATATTACCTTTAGTAATAGTCAGATGGTAAGGTGGATGACTGACTGAAGAATCTCAGATAAGCCCTCCATGTTAGATCACAGGATAATTAGAGCCACAATGAAGGCAATTGTCTCCCATGTAGTAAGATAGAGACACCCGAAATGAACACCATGCAAGGTGTTAAGTTCTCAGTGAGAAGACAGAAGTCTGATTTTTGTGGAAATATTGTAAACCAAATGATCTAGATAACACTGATGCAATCATTATGACTGAAATTGGCACTCCATTTGAGGAAAACTGCCCTCTCTCGTGGATAACCACTCGAGTATTACCGAGCAATACCGAGTTAGATACAAGATAAAAGAAACAGGTAAGCTTTTTAACCCTTTGATTATCATTTACGTACCGGTACGTAAGATCGAGCAACGGCCAGCAGGAGCATTCCTGTATGAACAGGTATTTTATAAAAAAAAGATTAGCAGATAATTCCTAGCAAAGAAATTGTTAGTAAATGTAAGGTAAAGTTTGGTTAACATGAGAAAATGAGTAAATACAAAAAAATATCAACAAATATTACTATAAGTTAAACAAATAAGACACATTTTTTTTAAATTGAATTTTTATTTATTAGAAAAAAAAGTGTAAAAATGTTTCAAAAATATGTTGTTCCAAGGGACCATATCAGGGCAGGCACATGTTGCTGATCAAATAGTTAACAACCAGAAAAGAAGAATACAGAAGAGACCTGGCAGGCCTTTAAGGGCAGGAATATATGGTGGGTGGTTGAATTGTTCCTGTAATGTTCTTTAACCTTTTCACGAGCACTCCCGAACATACTCGTTCGCGGACGGTGCGCAGTGTAGGAGCACTCCCGAGAATACTCTATTTGAAATTTCTTCTGTCAGAGCATACGCAATTATATTCTTTTTTGTCAAATGTCATTACTACACCATCTATTGGTTAATATTTGGATTTCTTCGGTATTTGTTAGGCCATCTATTGGTCATTATTTGAACTTCTTTGGTGTCATCTGCTAGGCCATCTGTTGGTAAATAATCGAAGTAACTTTTCTGTAATGTTTTTTGATCAACCATCTGGAAATCAGCTGATATTTCATGTTTGTCAGATAGGAAGTGTTTTTGTATGTATTTAAACTAAAAACAGTTGTAGATCACATTTTCCGTTTACTCAGTTTTGTTAGGTTATAAGTAAATTATTGCTCTATAGTGTAGTGTGAATATTTAGTAATCAGTAAGTTTTTAGTATAGATATTTTTGTTTGTGAGTAAGCCAATTATTTTGTTTTTTCCGTAATGGATCCTATGTTTGAAGGAAAAGTACTTACACAAAGTAGGTTACTAGAAATTTTTACAGACATCGCGTCTGACACAGAAGAAAGTGATGATGATAATGATGTTGAGGAAAATAGTTTTTCAAGTGATGATGAGACTGTAATTAGTTCTAATAGGTTACCTGACAATAGTGTACCAGATATTTATTGGAAGAAAACAGGACCATCCACTATAAAAATAGATAATTTTGATAGTTCAAAATCAGGCCTAAGTCAGAAATAAATGCAAATCCTCATCCAACTGAATTGGACTGCTTTTTGGAGTTGTTTGGTGGAGACTTGGTTGAACACATTTGCAATGAAACTAACAGATATTATAGGCAGCTTGTAGATTTAGTTTTAGTCAAAGAAAAAAGCAAATTACAGTTTTGGAGAGATACTGATGTTGGGGAGACGTATATTTTTGTAGCCCTTATGATTCTAATGGCTCATGTAAAAAAGACAACAATAAAAGAGTACTGGGCAACTGAAGAAATATTATGTACGCCTTTTTTCAACAGAGTTATGCCACACAATCGGTTTTTGCTCCTAATAAGGTGTCTTCATTTTGTAAATAATGAAGAAGTGGACAGATCTAATAGGTTGTATAAAATAGAACCTATTGTACTATACTTCAACAAAAAAGTATCAGAAATTTTCACACCATTTGAAAGTTTGTTAATTGATGAAAGTTTAGTGTTGTGGAAAGGACGACTACTTTTTAAGCAGTTTATACCAAGCAAACGTGCACTGTTTGGTATCAAAATATTTGCACTTAGTGATTGTGAAACAGGTCTTATGATGAAAATAATAATTTATACTGGGAAAGATACAAACTTGGAATACCCACAATACAGCCTGCCAACAAATGTAGTTTTGTCATTGTTGAATGATTACTCTAATAAAAACCACCATTTGTATATCGATAACTGGTATACTAGCCTGATACTCTTAGACCTGTTACTTTAAAAAAAAGTATACTGTTGTGGGACCATTCGTTCGAATAGAAAAGGCCTTCCACCACCACCAGCTAAAAAACTTAAAAAAGGGGAGACTGATCTTTCTTACTCTGAAAAGGCAACATATGTTCATTGGATGGATCGACGAGATGTTCGTATTTTATCCTCTATCCACAATGACATAACTATGATTGACAGTAAGAAGACTGACAGACTAACTGGAAATAAAATACAAAAACCATGTTGTATATTAGATTATAACAATCACATGGGAGCTGTAGATTCAAGTGATATGCAAATGAGTTCAGTTCGAATCGGACGAAAAAGTGTCAAGTGGTATAAAAAGCTTTTTCAGCATATTCTTGACATAACCCTTAGAAATGCAATGATATTACATAATAGATATACAGGGAAAAAGTGTTCTCTTGCTGAATTTCGTTTGTGTGTGATCCGACAAATCATTGACAAATTTCATATCCAGAGATTGAAAAATAGAGGAGGAAGACGTTCATCATCAATAGACTCACCTCTTCGACTTAAAGAAAAACATTTTCCCTCACTAATACCACCAACTAAAAAACAAAATCCAACTAGAGTGTGTCATGTGTGTGCTCACACAAGTGTGGGAGTGAAGAAAAGAAAAGAGTCAAGGTACATGGTAAAACTTGTGACATTTCATTGTGTGTTGTACCTTCTTTTGAACTGTTCTATACACTGAAAAACTATTGAACTATATTATTTTCAATGAGTTTATATATGAATATACTTGTATAAAACTATTTCCTATTTATTATTACCTATATTTGCCAATGTTTGTATAAAAATTGACATAACATCTCTTCGTAGGTAAGGTTAAGTTGGAAATTAACAAAAAAAATTTTTTGAAGAATAAATAGGGGTTTTGTATTTTATTTATTTTTTATTTATTATTTGGAACATTAAAACTTAAAATATCTCAAAATCAAGAAAATATTTTTAAAAAAACCTCGCTCCTATAGGTGACGCTAGTATGGAGAAGCCCCGCTCCTGAAAAGGTTAAGAGTAGTGTCACATTTTCAGTATAAGAGGAAGCATTTCCATTAACCAAGACAATGCTACTGGTGAAGATATATGTGATTGCAAGATGCAGACTTTGAAGCATTTTTCACTAGTAATTTATTAACTATTTCACTCTGTGTTAAAATATCCATTAAGGAAACAATGACTGTTCTAAAACACTTTGCACATGGTTTTTCCATATGTTCAAACTTTGCTCGGCTATTTTTTTTTTGTTTTTTGACACACAATGTGTCAGGAGTATTTTGACATCATTGACCTTGATAACTGAGAGACCAAATGTCCCACATTAACGTCAGACAAGTCTACGAATATATCAAACCATTAAAATAAACCACTGATTTGTCAGAGGAATAAAAGTAACACGCACACAGTGACGCAAATATGAGCCGTTGGTCCATTCCAACTACCTAGAGCGGCGCATATGTGAGCCGTTGGTGTAGGACAAGAGACAGCACGGCGCACATGTGAGCCAGCTGGTCTATACCAATAGTTATATTGTTAACATTGCTGTAGCGAACGTGTTAAGTAATGTTTTTTTTTTTAATTTGGAAAAATCTATACAGAGAACATAAATTATAAACTTACAGTTTTCATAATTTATTTTATCAACATTAATAACAAATAACCTACTCAAAAAAGGTAACAACTCCTTAATAAGTTTGGGATAGGACTGTATATGCACCCAACTGAAACTGCAATGTCAAGAAATACAATTGCTTCTTACTTTCTGAATGTACCTTGTATTTTCAAACTAAATCTGTGTTCATGTGATAAAAATCTTCTTACCTCTATATAAGACACTCCAAGATGAAAATCTTTGGAATCACTCAATTGATCAATTTGATTGTATAAACTGACCATTGTTAAATAAGTGATACCAGGTTGGTCTTTGCTTCCTAGCATTGTATGAGTTTTACCTGAACCAGTTGCTCCATAAACAAACACTGGAAAAAAAGTAACATTTATTATATGAAAATAGCAATAGTTTCATTAAATGATATAATTCGAAGTTATTTAAACAAAACAAAATAATCTAAACATTCTTTCATATAAAATTTTCCACATACTCACTTGCATTGGGATCATTTAAACCTCATTATATTATTAAAATATAATAGCAAAAAATTTAATACTGACATAAAACGCACATTTGTAATTATTATTTACAAGACAATGACGCATTCTTAGTTATGAGTAGCCCAATATTTGGCAACAAACTGATCAAAATAAATGTTCTTCTTTGAAAAACATATACTTAAGTTGTCTTCATAGTGGTCAAGAGCTCGACAATCCGTCACATAATTTCTGACATTCTAGAAAAGCTATCGGCTGGTATTCAGTCACTATGGCAGTATACAGTGGTAGGACAAAGACCAACCAGTTTCACCCTAAAAGGCTCATCTCCTGGTGAAGAAAATTAAGAGATATGACAAAAAAAAACTAACAAATAACCAATTAATGCCCAGCATCCTATAAATAGGATGCTCACAATTTACTTTTTTAAATTTGTCTCATAATGTAGTTTTTAGGTTATTATTTATAGAAGATACTAAATTTAATATTATAATAGTTACTATTTCATTGAATCCCCCCTTTCCAAGTATTTTAGAACAGTTTCATTTGGCGGTATTATTTGGAGCTTGACACTGCATTATTTTCATATTTTTTTATAATGAAAATTATATTTCAAATGTGAAATGTTTGTCAGAACATATTTATTATGATTCACAGAATTTATATTTAAAGGAAGAGAGTGCGATTTTTATCTTTGTGTGGGATGTCTTTGAATCGTGATGTCCAATGTATAGGATTCAGGAGCATTAAGGCATCTGTTCAACTCGTCAGATACTGAGTTTGTATTGCACCGTCTGCTATCTGCGATTGGTTTGATGACACACTGATTCTTAGAGTTGGTGTTGTGTGTTTGATGATCCATTGGATCAGGTCTTTCTCTGTGTGATGTGTGGAAAATGAAGCCGGTTTGCGTTTCAAGTAAATTGACCATGTAGTTTCTTGGGAAATCAGTCGAATGGATACTGTCAACATGAATGGGAAGATATGGTTTTAGGGTCCCATGTTGTTCTACTTATATTGGGTCAGTTCAAGAGCCTAAATGCCACAGGATACTTTCCAACATTCTCTTTACCAGCAGAAATTTGCTTGCTCATTTGGTTTTAGGGTCCCATGTTGTTCTACTTATATAGGGTCAGTTCAAGAGCCTAAATGCCACAGGATACTTTCCAACATTCTCTTTACCAGCAGAAATTTGCTTGCTTATTTGGTTTTAGAGCTACTGGTACTCTAAAGCAGTATTTTATGTCTAAATGTTCTTTGAAATATTCTAAAGATTTTTCCAAAGAGGTAGGGGTACATTTGATTCAGAAGGTGCAGTTCTCTTTGGAAAATGAAATGACAAGCATGTCACCGTTGGAACAAATGCTGACACTGTTTATCCCCTGCATCATGCATCACGGTGGAGCAGGTCATCAAGGCAGAAAGTGTCTGTTCCACAACCAAATATTATAAAATCCTACAGCAAATACATAGATGAAGTTAACCTTAGATGGGTAACTGGGAAGCATAACTTTTTATTTGTGGTAAAAAGTGATACTGGTGTTTATTATGACATGGCAATTATAAATCATGGGTTGTATACAGGAAGAGGTCTCGCTCTACCGCTGATCTTGAAATCAGGAGAAATGTTGCCATTGCATACTTGAAAAGAAACTATCGAAGCAAAAAGAAAGTAAAAGATTCAGCTTTGGCTGATGAGCGTTATCATGTTTCAGCTGGAATTTCAAATTATCTTTTGCAGCTTTGAATTTTTAATAAAATCTCATTACATAAAATTCACAGGATTACATAAATCAATATAATCACATATTAAACATTCAATATAATCACTCATTATTTGAGAGGATTCTTCACTGGAGAACATTATTAATTGTCAGTGTTTCTACAGTACTAAAATAGTTATAGGAATATACAATACAATAAATTTGAAAACCGAATTCAAACACTTTAAATAATATAAACAATCCAAGAATTACCTTCATTCAGTTCTGCTCTGAACAAAACGAAGCATTCTTAGTTTTAAAAAATATTATTACTATTTATTAGCTTATTTTGATACTATTGAATGGGTTCACCTTTCTCTGAAAATTACAGCATTTTTACTATCTCATTCCACTATTGAATCATCACTTAAAAATTCTTAATTTTGTTTACTTTTCCTCTGAAGTTTTTCTATAAGAATAAAATACAGTAGACCTGCAGTATTTATTACAAATTGTAAAGTACAGCCCCTCTCATCTGCCCTCGGTTGGTCCTTCTCTATGACTAATTTGACCATACTCTTGCTTCAATTTAAGGGATTAACTGTTCATCATGGCAACAGAGGTTTTGCCTAACTGATTCATATAGCAGCAAGGGAGATTAGACTAAAACTGAGTTATCTGGTTCCCCACCTTTCATAATGTCAAATATTTTGATATCTACGAATCACAACTCCATTATAGAAGCAATGACTGTGCATAAAATATAAGAACTCAGAAGTGAGTTTGCAACTGGTGAAAACGGAATTTGATTGTTGGAAAACTTGTGATGGTGTCCGGTATGTTTCAATTTCTGGTAAAAAATTATTTGCTAAGGCCGAGACTGCTAATGAATTTTGTGTGAAGTTTAAATAATTGTTGGGGAAATTTAAAAAATCTATAACAGACAAAACTGGCTATAATGTTGCCAAAAAAAAACACTGGATGAATAAAATGAAACTGTGGCAGGAACAGAACTTCAAAAAATAAGCTTCTTACAAGCAATGCAGGATGGTACACATAAACTTCCCCTGTCCAATATTAGGAAATTTAACACTTTCAACACGGCGGCAATATTGGTGATCTCATCCAACTACTGCCTGTTTTTCGTTAACTTCCAGCTCTGACGGCAGTGGAACGCCATGCGGGTTGCATAGCTTGTCGTAGCATCTAATTATCGAGCCTGTTGTTTTCATCTCAATAATTTTATTTCTAACATATACATGTTTATTGGTGACTTCAGAACAGTGTATTAGACTCTAAAATATTGTTTTATTTATCAAGTCACAATTTAAAAAAAGAAATACAAATGATAAATTACTGTATGACAAATAAGAAAACACAATAAAAAAGACAGAGAAAAAAAGAAAATTTATATACAAAACTAAAGACCCTACTACTAAAATATATTACATACTAAAATAAGCATTCAACGTTTCACTCAGAATGTTTGTTTCTTTTTGTGCCAAGTGTTTCGGAGATCGTAATGTAAACGGAGACAAAGATAATACATATGTCAAATCCGAGACTATTTATAGCCGAGATAAGCTGACATTTGTTTACTACAATCTCATATTGACACATTAGGTTTTCGGGCGTCCAAGCATTTTGCAATGACACATATTTAGAATAGTCTTTTCCCACCTCGAGTTGGTTCATTCACTCTAATAGGACAGTTATCGTTTATCCTTATGTTAGTTCAGAAAGCTTAGTTCATTTTTACGATCGTTGTTTTTACCTGATATTTTGCCACGTTAAATGGTTCAAACTTTAAAAAAAACATTAAAATATAAAAGTTAAACCAAATTAAATCTGTTCATGAAACTCCCTGAAACATTGTTACAGTTGAAGCATAAAAAGTTAAATTTTTTATTGTCGGATTTAAAAATGACTCAGGCACAATATTCTCCAAACTCGTCTGAAGCATTGACGTAAAAATCAAACCTTTTATACAAACGCGTATCGACAGTAGAGAGGTTTCAATTAGCCTGGAAGAGAGAGCGTTCCGGTGAGTTCGCCGTATCTAAGAAAATAAGCTAGGAGCGCATCGGCACGCTCTCATAAGGGAACCCAGAGCGTGCCGGATCTCTAGCCGTGCTGAAAATGTTAAGAAGCCTAGGGCATTAAAAAAAAAATAATAATTTATCTTCATTAGTGGTTTATTACTACAATCAAATATCTACTTAAAAGGGCTACAATATTTTCAAATCTTAATTTTTTGACCAATTTGTTCTACATGTTGAAAAAAAATTGAACAAAAAACCTTCTTATTCAGACTCTATTAATATTTGACAACGCACCATCATCTCAAATCATCATCACCATCAAATCTCAAGATGACTTAGTGAAAGGAGATCTAAAAGCTATTGCCCTTCTACCAAATGTAACATCATTCATTCAACACCAACGTATCCGGAAGTAATAGAATGATTAAAGTTGCAGTATTACAGAAAGTACATCAGCCAAATTTTATAGAAGTTTGAAGGGAGTCATCAAAACATTTAAAGCTTACTATACAAGATTATTTGCGCATCTCTGGGAAGCTATGAGACAAAACAACGAGCTCTTTGTTGAAGATTTTTGGAAACAATTCAATGTTTCAGATGCTTTAAGAATCATCATTGAAATTTCACAAAACACTTTGATTGGCAATTGGAAAAAGGTGTGTCTATTTTTTTCGCCACTGAAACTCAAGCGGAATCAGTGCCAGAGTCTTGTGAAATTGCTGATGTAATTGAAGGTGTCAGCTTTGATAAACAACTAAATTTAGAAGTGGATAGCGATGACGTTCAAGAACTGCTGGATTTACACAACCAGGAGCTGACAATTAATTGATGAGCTCAGAAATGTGTGAGCAAGAGCAAGACCTTAAAAACAGATTTTTTAGGCCCAGTTGGTGTAGAAGATGAAATGACGGTTAGAAATTCGACAAACAGGCTTATTTTAATTGAACGAGGTTTACAAATTTTGGAAAACATAGAATACAACAATGAGCATATTTCTGACACAAAACAAAAATATCTGCGATTTACAAGGAAATTCTGTGAGAAGAAAAAATCTTCAAACGAATTTACTAGATTTTATGAAGTCTTCTATGTCAAAATAATTTCTTTTTACTTACTTCTTTGCAATATGTATGTATACAATATAATGTTTTGTTGTATTATGTATTTAGGAATTTAATACATACACATTTTTCTTTTAAATTATTTAGTCTAGTAAGTATGGGGTATCACTATATTCCAAATTATGAAATTCTACAAAATCAAAGATGCTATTCATACGATTTCTGAGTCGAGAGAAATACTGAAACCTGTCACTGCAAAAATCATGGCGTTATTTTTGCCCAAAAGTTGTGGCCAAAAGTGATATCTAGGAAATCATGAACGATCTACAAATTATATAATTAAATCTCCCTGCCAATGAAGTTCAAGAGTGGATTGCCAAATGTAAAAAAGACTGTGAAAGCAATGATGAGCTCAATGACAAAATATTGCAACTATTTTAGAAAATAATGATAAAGAACAGTGAATGAGAAATGTGTGGAACAAGTAAACTCAGATTATTCTAAGATGGTACTCAATATTTGTGGTCAACCAAAATAACTGAGATTAGTCCATAAGTGATTAATAACATCAATTTTTATAAAGAATTCACTTTATTGACATTTCTATTAGTGGCGGAACTTTCAAAATTTAAAAATATTTTTTATATTGCGAAATGATTAAGCAATCCTTTCCATTTTTATATATATGTTTCTGTGAATAACAAACAGATAAAAACAATTTTAAAGATAAGAAATCTTTTACCTGAACAATTGTAGCCATCTAAAAGTGATGCAATGATATTCTTAGTACTACACTCAAACACTTCATTGTTAGTAGCTTCAGGAGAAAAAACACTGTCAAACACAAACTCTAAATCTTTATTGACCTTTTTATTAATATCTCGAGACATTTGCTTCTGCCCATGAAAGAAAAACTGCTCTTCTGTTTCTTTGGGATCAAAAATCAACATCTTCTTATCAATTATTTTGACGGTTTTTCTGCAACAATTTAAAAACATTACATCACAACAATAATTTATTGTGAAAGCAGTCAATTTAGAAATAATGTTTGGAATTAAATGAAGGACATATAAGTTACCTCTCCTAGCAGATCTCAAACCTCTCATCCAAATCACAATTTTTATATTTTTGAACTTATTCAAACTTGCATATAATACACGAAATTTATCTAAACTGGAATTTTAGTATTTGTGACAAATGTTTCTGTTGTTTTTTTCAACTTTTCAGGCATTTTAGGTATAATTTAAATAGACGAAGTGTAGTTAGAAAGTAATAGGTAACTACAAGTAGTAGTTGAAAACATGTTTCATAAATGCCACAGATGTTTTAATTTAACTGACAAACAAGTTATAATATCGTATTATTTCACCAAATCTGTATTAACCCTTCGAGGACCAAGCAAAATTTTGAGTGTGTCCCAAAACTGACACATGATTTCTGAGTAGTTAGTACCAAAACTGCTCAGTTTGGTACTATGTGTATTTGTAGACATTCGGGAGTAAAATCATAACTTCATTTCTATAAGAGGTATTGATGTGTTTTTGGTGTCAAACAAATTTTAAATACATATCATTCTTTATTACAAAATTAAAAGAAATATGTTTTTTAAAAATTAAAACATTTTGTATATGTTATATTACAATTTATTTTTTAAGATATAAAATTAAATTAATTTGTTTTTTTCTTAAAAATCTATAAACAATCTACACCTAGTAAACATTTTTATTTTATTCTCCATCTTATTTAAAACCTTAGAAAAAAAATCACACCATATGGACAAGAAATAAAAATGAGAGCACTTCCACAAGCCCGGTTTGGTTGCCTGTCAGTGAACTTCATGGTTTATAAGCAAGATCTACCCCTGAATCGTCATCAAAAATGTTGAAGGAATCATCCAAATCAAGGGCTTCATAGCAATCTGTTAGGTTCATTTGTTCTCAAGCTTTTGTGTTGCATTATAAACAAAACTATTAATCTAACAATACGTTTAAAAATCATGCCACATTTCACACAAAACTACATCACAATACCGAAACATAAAAACAAAAACTAAACCAAGTGCTTTGGTTTAGCAAACTTAGCGTCAACAACCCGAACCACTAATAGTGTTTTATTATAATTGCATAGTTGGTTTAGTAATTTAAATGTTATTTGGGTTATGGAAATCAAAACTAATTATTGTTTCTGAAGTAAACATTATATTGTATCTTACGATCTAGTAACATAGTACTTTCTTTGATATATTAAACTTTGCCGTCCAGAAATCAAGTAGCCGATCCTATTCATATATTTACTGACCAGTCCTTTACGCTAAAATTCCTGCCATCCAAAAATCGCCCAGTTGGTTCTCAAAGGGTTAAGATGATACTTTCTAGGTTTATATTCTAATGTATATGTGTACTAATGTAGTAATATAAAAAAAAAACATTTATTTTATGCTGTTTTTCTTTACTTACATTTTGTGATACATGGAGATTTGCAGTTTAAAATTGTCTGTTACTTGTTTAAAATTTGTATCAGAATAACATGTAAAAAAGAAAAACATCACATTTGTATCCACATTGCATCTACGATTACCATTAAATCAATTAGGAATAGCTCAATAGAAATACTTTCGCTTAATATTTATATTGAAATTTTTATTTACTACATACATTTTCTATATTTGTATGAAAACTATAAAAATATAATTTGCAAATGTAAAACATATGGTAAAAATATAGTATTAATGACTGTGGTTTTTGTCAATTTTTTTTTTTTTAATTACTTATTTCAAAATGTAGAGCACGAATATCAACTTATTTTCTGCGAAAAATACGGAAAGTTACTTTTTTCATATTTTAAATGCTACTCTGTAATGGCATGTAGGCTTATAGCATGAACCGGATGCGGGCAGTATCTATCTAGATATGGTAATTTGGTCTAGATTTGGTTGTAATTTTATACAACATTACTAAATACCTTAATTAAAATATACCTACATAGTATCCAGTCAGGATAGATTTGGTTATAATTTTATTCAACATTACTATCTACCTTTATTAAAGTATACCTATAAAGTATCCAGTCAGGATGGATTTAGTTGTAGTTTTGGTAAATATTTAGACTTATTGTCGATGCAGAAAATTACAACCAAATCTATCCTGACTGGATACTTCGTAGATATATTTTAATATAGGTAGATAGTGACTTCTTTACACAGGCATCCAGCTTCAAGAGTAGCCGATAGCCCGATGTCCACAGTATATTATCCTTGCCAGCCCCCAATGCTTCTTGTTTTTGAAAATATTTTTCCATGTTTCCACTTCAGCTCTCAGAAAGTCCCTCATTGGTATGGGGTACGTGCAATCAAACAAAATGTGCTTTAAACTTTCATCCTCACCCTCACAAAGTGCACAGATTGGAGAATTCGAAAGACCAAATCTAAATAAATATTCCTCCGTCACTAGATGGCCCGATCGTGCTCGAGCTGCAATCGGACATGAAACTTCCCTGAATTTGTCCTCACTCAACGGTTCAGGCTGAAATTGAAAAAGATAACGACCTGTAGCCTCTTCTTTCCAAGATTCAGTCCAACATTTATGAAAGTGTTTATTTGCCAAGCTTTTACAATACGAAATTTTTAAAGACCACTTTGCACTCCAGTTTGATATGGCAACAAGGGCTGCTGGGATTCTTTCTCTTGGTCTTTGGCGGTAATCCATATGGTTTGGTCATCGGCATAAGACATGCCATGGACATCAGGAGTGAAACTGCCGGTCAGGTCATGTAGAGCTATGTTGTAGAGACTAGGACAATTCCACGTTGTGAAATTCCGTTTTCAACTGCATACTCCGATGAGACATCGTCATTAAACAAAACCACTATGCGGCGATCCAATAAAAAGTTGGTAACAAATTGCAACATTTTCCCTCTAACACCAAGCTTTATGCACTGGAGGATGATAGTTGGATGAGGTATTCTATCAAATGCAGCTTCAAAGTCAATCATTACTGCTATAGTAGACATCCTCTTGTTAAAGCCTTCATAGATCTCATTTGTGAAGGATAGGAGTGCCTCTGTCCGGCTATCTTGGCGTCTGAAGCCAAACTGATGTTTACATAGTAAATTGTTTGTTTCCAGTCTCCATGAAAGCCGGGTCACTTTGGCAGTCTTCCATTTTTTCAGAATGTTACCCGAGGCCCATACTAAGTTGAACAATGCGAGGATTTTGGTTTTCATTTCCATGGAGCAGTGAGTTAACATCTCATTATGTATATTATCAGAACCAGGAGCTACACTCTTTAATTTCTCAATACCATCCATCAGTTCAGTCATTGAAAATGGATGATCGTCGGGGTCGGTCCAATGAAATAGTAGTTCCATGTTAAAAATTGTTCCTCCCTTGTTAAATATTTAGGCCAAGATATTCTACGGCCTGAGTTTTACAAGTAACATTTACCAAATTCTTCAGCTTTATCCTTATCATTCAGTAGTATGAAACCATCCTGGCTCTTAATGGCATTTATCTTTTTTGATGTTTCTCCATTTGTCGCCTTAAACTTCTTCCAGACTGTACTTGAAGGAGGTAAATAGGAGTCTGTACTTGAAGGAGAATATAGGTAGATAGTAAAGTTGAATAAAATTATAACCAGATCTATCCTGATTGAATACTTCATAGGTATATAGTAATGTTGTATAAAATTATAACCAAAAGTTTAATATTTAGATTTTAAGTTTAGTATTAAAATTAATTTACTTTGACATAGTGCAGTGCGTTGTAGCTACTGCCCGGCTGGTTCACGCTACACATGCCATTACAAACTAACATTAAAAATGTGCAAAAAATATTAACTTTTCATATTTTCCGTGGAAAAAAGTAGATATTCGTGTTCTACACAATAAAACGAGTAATTGAAAATTTTTTTTTTAAACCAACGTCATTAGAGTATATTTTTACCAAACATATAACTAGATAAATTTAATATAATGCAACTTACTTGGTACATGAATTCAACTCTTTTTCATTAAAAGGTCTTACTCTTATGAAAACTTTTACATCTGAAGTCATTCCAATATCATCATTAGTATTTGACGATTGTTTACTAGCAGAACTTTGGGCCTTAAACCTTATGTTTTTGGATTTTGGTGAAAATATAGTTTTTAATCCACTTTTACCTAAAACCATTTTGTCAGAGATTCGCTCCTAAAATAAACAAACACTAATTACAAGAGGCCTTATCTTTCATTATTAGTAAATTATGCTAACGTAGACAACAGATAGAAGTGATGTAATTTAAAATCTAATCACATTCTTTAATTTATAGAATACTTTAGTTTCAAAACGTTTTATATCTAGCATTAATTTTGTAGTAACTGTAATTTTTTTAGGAAATTACAGCTAACAATATCTAACTATATTGAAAAAGTACTTAACCAAGTCAATACGTAATGACTTACTTGCTGACGCTTTTCAAAACATTCGTTCCTTTTATGAAGCTAACCCCCTAATGGCGGCATCAGTTCGGTACATAGCCTGTAATGGGATGGATTATGACCGTAGGATAGGGTGGGTTGTTAAAGTTGTGGAGAATATTTAAATTAGTATGTATGTCCGTGTGTGTGTTGCATGTTTTTCAGGTGTTCTAATTAAAACAAAGTAAAAAACTAACAACCTTTGAAAAATACAAGATATACAAACACTACGCTAGAGATAAAGAAAACATATCAAATCATCACACATTTTGAAGCCAACAGCCTTTTCCATTACATAACACACAACCAAAATAAATTCCACCCTATCCCACAGTCATAAATCCATCTTATTACAGGCTTTGTACCAAACCGATGCCGCCAGTAGATGGTTAACTTCACAAAAAGAACAAATGTTTTGAAACGAGTCAGCAAATAAGCCATTGCGTACTCACTTAGATAAGTACTTTTTAAATATAGTTTAATCAGTGAATTCCAGATGATTACATCAAGCAAACTTTAATATCTAACTGGCTGAAAGAAATAGTATTGCCATTCTTAGAGTAAACATTATTAAATCAACTTCATGAAGTAACGAAGCAATGTTTGCTTACAAACAAATCTACAACTATTAAATTATTTACAATTCTACTATGGTAAATTGTAATAATTAACAAAACTTCTCTTTCTCAACAATATTAACTTTTTGTAGAATAAAAAACGTATATATAGAGTTTAAACGGTCACCAATATCACCTTTTCAAAAGCAATTAAAATTTAGTATATTAATAAAATGTTACCTTTAAACAGCTAAACAAAATTTCTCAATATCTGCACAAGTTAAAATAGGAAAGCTTTTGTCTAGAAAAAAAACCGTTATCATAACAAAAACTTACTGATTACATTTCTTACAAAAAGGTATATTTTAAAACACTAAGACTATACACAAATTAAATATTTTTTAATAAATTAACAATTTATGGCAAAATTAAAAACACATCAAATCTAATTTTTGAACATATCTAACACATAACATTTCTTCATACTTCAAAAATTGAAACGACGATTTCAAATTATTAGTTCAGATGTTTTACACCAGAGTAAAACTGTATCAAAGATTGACAATCGAAAACCAAAGTTATCTCTCTATAAATATAACCGCAAAAAAGCTTTATTTAAAAATCATTTGTTGTTTTCATAATATTAAAAACAATATTTATACAAAATACTAGTTTACAAAATATTAGTTTTCAAAATATTACTATATATATACTTCTAGTTAAAACTTTCAACTCTTTGTCATATTATAATACATGCCATACCCTAATACTAGCACTTTATTATTTTGTGTAAGATCTGATATAACCCAATACAGACATTGTCATTCTACTAGAGTGTTACTATAGGTAAATGTCGAAATCAATTTAAGTATAAGTGATAAGAATAATAATATATTCAATTAATTCATATATTATAGGTTCTTTGTTAATTATATCTAACTTTAACGTTGAATCTTCTATCTTTGGAATTTACAAGGCTGTGACATTTTAATATACCCAAAATGGTGGCGAGAAAAACATTTATTCATAACAATTATTACTAATTTTGTGCCTTGTAAAAACATAAACGTTGTTATGAATACTCTGTAAGTATACACATAGAATTTTTTATTTTATTTAATTTTTGTAATATGGACAGTTGACATTTACGTTGTCATTAAATTTAATGAATAATCATAACATTGTTCTGAGGATTGTTACCATTATTAAACTTATCATGTTTTCCAAGGTGTATTTGCTTTAATAATAAATGTTAAGTAAATAATAATAAAATTTCAATGATTTCAATAAAAGTAATCATAATTTCTTCTATTGTAAGTTGATAACATTATTTGTTTACATTTCAATTAATTTCATTCACATAACATGTTCTTAATTATACCTTGTCAATTAGACAAACTGATAATCCAAGTATACAATATTTTATTTTGTAATATATTTTATGTTAAGCAGTAAATGAGGATAATATTACATGTATATTCGATGGGATGTAGGTACATTAGAGAAACAAACGAATTTAGCATATCATTTATCAGCACAAACTTGCCAACTACAATGATTTGACTTGAATAATCCTGATAACTGATACTAACAGTATGAATTAACACATTGACTGCTTGGCCTGGCAAATACAACATTTGGCAGAAGCTGAGATGACTTATTTAAAAAATAAATATATACCCTCATGAAAAAATATAATATTCAAAATCAGTTTAGACTAAATTATGTAATTATCACTATTACACAGTGCTGCAAATGCATGTTGTTTTTTAAATCAATGCTAGTAACTGAATAACACAATAACTTTGGTCAGGAGAAAGGACGATCCTGTGCGCAGCACTGCTGAGAGGTCTGTGGACATGAGAAATCCTGCATGCCGCACTCGATGTGTTTAACCCTATTACAAAATGCATAAATCAGTAGTCTAATTGATAAATTACTCGTAATCCAACATTACTTTTTGTCACTGGTGCAGTTTTAAAAAAATATACTTGAAAAAACATAACCTAAACTAACCTTTATTGACGTGTAACTACCGCTATTCTCGTCATATTCTTTTTCTTTTCTCATGTACTTTTATATCGTTGAAATGGATCCAACATTATTTTTTGTCGTCTATGTCGTATCGTCATTATTATTTTATTATTAAACATCTAGATTTTGTTATAATTTTATACAACATTACTATATATCTACAAAGTATCCTGTCAGGATAGATTTGGTTATAATTTTATACATTACTATCTACCTATATTAAAATATACTTATGAAGTATCCAGTCAGGATAGATTTGGTTGGAATTTTCTGCATCGGCAACAAGTCTAAATATTTACCAAAATTATTATCAAATCTATCCTGATTGGATACTTTGTAGGTATATAGAAATGTATAAAATTACAAATCTAGACGTAGTGCAGTGCGCTGTAGATACTTTGCGCCCAGTTCACGCTATAGGTCTACATTCCATTACAACCTAACATTTAAAATGTTAAAAAAAGTAACTTTCCGTATTTTCTGCGGAAAAAAATTGATAATCATGTTCTACACATTAAAACGCGTAATTTTAAAACATTTTAAAAAAATTTAAGAACCAACGTCATTAAGACTATAGTTTTACCGTTTTCTTAGGTATATTTTAAAAAAAAGGTCACCAGGAACAAAAAAATATGTTGGATTCGTGTCTAGGATGTAAAAATACATAAGAAAAGTTGAAAAATTTCACGAAAATAGCGGTAGTTGCATGTCAAAGGTTAGTTTAGGGTATGTTTTTTTGGAATATATTTTTAAAAAACGGCACCAGCGACAAAAAATAATGTTGGATTCGTGTCTAGGACGTAAAAATACATAAGAAAAGTAAAAAAATATCACAAAAATAGCGGTTGTCGCACGTCAATATAATTACCATACTTTTGGCCAGGTGAAGTCACGTTATCTCTATTCTTGCCTTATATGTGTACATTTGTTTAGTTAAATATATAAAATTACAATGAAATCTATCTTTATTAGATACTTCATAGGTATATAAATTAACCCTTTAGTGGATAAAAATAATAATTATCAATATAACTTCCAACCATGTTTTTGATTCATTTTACTCGCATATGTTGCATTGGGAGGGGCCTGCATATTTAACAAAGTTAAGATTCCTAAATGACAAACTACAGTGGTGATGTCACTGTATAACTTAGTGGAAGCAGGCAGCCATATCACAACTTACTACTGTGCACTGAATTTTTATCCAACTAAAAATTGATAAATAACTTTCTGACAAACAAACAAAATATTGATGAAATAGCCAGTAAAAATATATTTTTAATGTCGTTTGTTTTTTAATTTTTTTTTTCACATTCTATATATGTTACTTTTTTTACATTTTATATGTTAGTCTGTAATGGCATGTAAGCGTAAACAAGTCTTATTAACGTTTTTTTAAAAAAAATTAATTTTGAGTTTTAATGTGTAGAACACGAATATTAATTTTTTTCTGCGGAAAATACAAAAAGTTTGTTGGCTCATTTTTAATGTTAGTCTGCTAGTTCAGTGAGCTTTAGCTACTGTGCTCCTGGTTCACGCTATAGCCCTACATGCCATTACAGACTAACATGGCACAAAAAAAAGTTGGTATTCTTGTTCTACATATTAAAACGGGTAATTAAAAAAAAAAAAATTAAAAAATCAACGTCTTTATGACTATATTTTTACCACATAGCCTTAGGACATGCTCAGAAATGTTTCATTCAAATATCTAGGTGTTTTAGGAATCTAAACAATTACCATTGCTCGAAACATTAATTTGCACTCACTAACCACATTAAACATTTCATTTATCTTACCACTTGCAGACATTTGCTCCTGAGGGAGGCATATGTATACAATTTTATAGTTTTTGTGCCAGTCTCTGCATAGGTAAAGTAGGAAGCTCATTTCCTTCCTAATATAGTAAGAGTTTGAATACTGTCACGAAGGAGGCTAAGATATTCGGCCAAAAGGTAGTGAACTTCATTTAGTTTTGTTTTTTCATATATTAATTGAAATTACGTTGTTAAAAAAAAAAGATTTCAACGGCCATAAAACATAAATACGCCTTGATGCATGCAAAACGTTTTAGTTACAGTAACACTAAAATTCAGCAGTGACTAAAATACATACCATATTTTTTTTTCACACAATATCAGTCGTAACAGTGCTGTCTTGCCCCTGTCATGTTCCATGAAGTAAATTTTAATTTGAATGAATAGAAAGAGCTTTATTTAACGTAAACATTTTTTTGATGTTATCTTGACAAACTTTTATAAACTGAACGTTTATTTATACACATCCACCTATCGACTTGTATTTTTCATTAGATAAGCTTTCTACATTTTAGTTTCAAGTATTTTGTTACCTATCCTTTCCAGATACTTTGTACATATAATTTAATATTGGTATGTAGTTGTAATATTGGTATGTAACAACATACTGCTGTTATATGTAAATAATTTTTTGTTACACAATTCTATTTCTAAAGTTATATAATGTTTCCACCACTTTTAAGTAGGATGTATGTTTTGTGACTCTTAAAATCTCCTGTTTATTTTGCACAATGTATTTTGAGTAGCAAATGTAAAAACAAAGATATTAAAATTCACAACTTTTTCATTTTTATGTATATTATGACCACATTCACATTAAGGACGGAGACACACTCTGCATTTTCATCCGATTGGTTTATTTTATTGTCGCCGCTCTGAAAATGTCGTGTTTACACACTGGGCGGTAAAATATGCGTCAATATCTATTCGTCACATTAATTCTTGCATTAGTCGATCACTGACCACTGTGCAACAAGTGTCTATTTAATTGTGGTTTTATTACATTATAACGTTGTGTGTATCACGAATAGAGAACAACTTATGGCATTATTGTTATTTCATTAATTGAAGAGAAAGTAAAAAAATCGAATTATTTTTTCTAGTTTAAAAAAATAACTCAATCGTCATTAATTAGTACAGTTACACAATAACAGTTATTTATTAAATAAATAATCTATGATTATAAATAAATCATTATTATTATTATTATTATAAATAAAATCAAACCACACACAAAAGCTGTTGACGACAGACTAGATGACGAGTGTGTAATTGTACATTTAGTCACATATGCCACTACTTCAGGAGTGACGGTAAAAAATCCATCGACTGTAGTGTCAGTGAGTGGCTGAATTGCTGCCGATGGCGTTAAATAATCCAATTTTCCATTTTTCCACTCAATGTGCAAGTAGCAATACAAACCCACATGGCACTACTGATACGTTAAAAAAAAAAACAATCAGATGAAAAACGCCAAGTGTGTCTCCGCCCTTATTGTGAATGTGTGGTCATAATATACATAAAAATGAAAAAGTTGTGAATTTTAATATCTTTGTTTTTACATTTGCTACTCAAAATACATTCTGCAAAATAAACAGACGATTTTAAGAGTCACAAAACATACATTCTACTTAAAAGTGGTGGAAACATAACATAACTTTAGAAATAGAATTGTGTAACAAAGAATTATTTACACATAACAGCATGTTAAAATACATACCAATATTAAATTATATGTACAAAGTATCTGGAAAGGACAGGTAACAAAATACTTGGAAACTAAAATGTAGAAAGCTTATCTAATAAAAATACAAGTCGATAGGTGGATGTGTAATAATTAATTACTGTTAATTCACCTTTGATGACCTTGAAATGTTCATTGTAAAGCAAGACCGCTTCGATCCATGTAACCCATCCGATTTACCACTGGTTCGGGAGGTAAAGGCACATTTGGTAGTTTTTCTTTTTAGGCCTTGTTGCGAGAAGGTGCCTTAAGAAACACTTTCTTTGTTGATGAGATCAGTTTATTTATATTCCCAAACATGGATTGTACTTCTTCAGCGAGGTGATGTACTCAGTGAGCAAAGTACGTCACATGAATCAAATTGGGATAAAATACTTGAAGGGAGCATGTACTCCTGTCTTAATCGTGTAGGGAGCAGCATCTGAGAGAAACACGATCACCCTTTCATCTGCAGAAGATTCTGGAAATATTTTTTAATACCCTCAAATCTGGCGATCGTAGAATGGTTTGTCTTTTTTAGTTCTTTGCAGGCCAGAAAGGAAGAAAAAGGCTCTTGTTTTAATGCACTAACAATTAAATTTGCCATGTATCGGCCACAAGTATCTATAGTTTCATCAGCTAAAATCCAAATAATGTCCTTGAGTTCATTGTGTATTTTTTCCAGAAAATGTAGGTAAATTGTCGATATGTAAGTTTTGCGTAATGATGATTCATCTGGTATGTTTTGATACACTGTATCGAAATGATTTCCAAACTTTGAGTTTTGCATTAAATATGTATTAAAATATGCATTATCAATACTTTTTAGTTAAAATATGCGAACACGGTAAAAAGTGGCTAAATATGCAAATGCATATAATCTGGTGATTATTTATCATCACTTTAATGTACTTAAACAAGAATATTGGTATATATATATGCGAGTCGACTTTCAAAGACTTTTAATTTTGTGTCCTCATTTTCAAGCATCATTGAAACTAAGGGCTTCTTGTAGTTGGCAGGTGTGTGGGATTTCCATTGTCATGTGGTTGATCGGTACTGTTCTTATTTTTAAGGTTAATTTTGTCTATTAAGTTAAACAATCTATCATTTTATGATTTTATTTGTATTTGCTCATTTATTATATTTTTTGGTGTTTATAAATTTGTAGTTGTTCCCAGATTGTCATTTTGAAGCCTTTTTTGTACTTTATTTATTAGCTGTCTGTTTCTGAGGGAAATGTATGATTTTTTTTTTTTTTTTTTTTTTTTTTTGAAGGGGTGTGAGCTAAGTTTGAATTGTAAATGTTTGGTTTAATGTATGCTTTGAGTTAATGTATGCTTTTTATATCTGTCTTTTAATTTCTTTTTTGTTTGGCCAATGTATAATTTGTTACAGTATGGGCATTCGATTTTGTATATTCCGTTATTAAGTTTGGGATTTATTTTTCTCGGTTGGTTTATTTTATTGATTATGCTTCTTGTATGTTATGTTAATATGGTTATTTTTCAACAACTGATGTCATTCACACTTCAAGTGTTGTTGGGCTCACTTCGTCAATGCTACATGAGATTCTGGCAAACCCTAAAAACTTCATGTTTATGCACTACAAAATGAACAGAGATACCAGAAACTCCTCAACAGTTCATTTCATAACACTGAATCTCCAGTCCAGGACACTGTGCAAGATCGATGGGGTCATTATGCTAAAGCGGTCAAGCTGACAGCAGCTACATTAGGTATGAAACGCCATTCCCAGAGGTCCTCATAGTTTGATGATGACAACTGTACAGCATCAATGAACAAGAAAAACAGCATATAAAGCTATAAACAAGAGAAACACAAGAAGTGCAACAGGATAAAAGAGGAGAAGAATGTGCACTGACAGAAGAATAGGGCCTGGGAAAAGAAGCACTCAAGCTGAGAGTTACAGCTTGTAGAAATGAAAACTGGCAATTCCTTAGGAGTTGAGGAAGAGCATAATCATATCATGCTGACAGCAGCTACATTAGGTTTGAAAGGCCATCCCCAGAGATCTTCATGGTTTGATGATGACGACTGTACAACATCAATGAACAAGAAAAACAGCATACAAAGATATAAACAAAAGAAAAACACAAGAAGTGCAATAGGATAAAAGAGGAGAAGAATGTGCACCGAAAGAAGAATAGGGCTTGGGAAATGCAGCGTTTAAGCTGAGAGTTACAGCATATATATATATGATGAATAGTTATTATCCTGAGTACATACATATATACTGTATATATATATATATATATATATATATATATAGAGAGAGAGAGAGAGAGAGAGAGAGAGAGACATACACACACATGCACACACATACACACACTTATCAGTCTAGCAACAAAGTATATAGTTAAGATAGGTTTGGTCATTTAAAAAATAGTCTCATTTCTTAACACATATTTTGAATGAATGAAGGGGTATTCTACAGCGATTTCGCTAATGTTTTTTATGTCCTAACATTTTCTAATCATATACGTCATATTTTCTTTATACCTATAAGAGAATATGATAGTAAAAAGACACCAATTATTTCACCATTATATTATGTTGTAATTTACTACATAAAATAAAGTAATGGATACATTACTTATCTACTCCAAATACGAGTCCTCTTTGATTATGTTTTATTTTCACATCTGTTACTCAAAAATACATTTTAAACAAGAAAACAAATGAGTTTTAAGTGTGGAAAATTAAATGCAGCAAAACAGATTTAACCTAAAAAAATTGAAACACAAGATTGTATAAAGTAGGATTTTCTTATTAAAACAAAACTATATTTTATACAGCAGTAAAATATAGTAATTTAACAACCCACGTACAAAATATCCAGTTAAGATAGGTTGGGCTATATCAAGCATGAGAAGTTTTTAATCAAGCACGGTATTGTATTATACAACCATACTATTAGGCTATATATATATATACATATATATATATATATATATATATATATATATATATATATATATATATATATATATCGCAATATGTATTCTTGTGTATTAATAAAGAACATAAGTCAAAATACAAATACAAGAATTATAATTGAATTTACAATTCAAAGCTTTTCGTTGGCTAACAGTACCAACATCATCAGGAATATTAAACATCAGGTTTAATATTCCTGATGATGTTGGTACTGTTAGCCAACGAAAAGCTTTGAATTGTAAATTCAATTATAATTTTTGTATTTGTGTATATATATACATTTATTTTAAATTCAGTATTAGTCAAAACAAAATTATTTTAGTTATTTTTAATTAAATAATTACAATAAATATAAAATGTTATATAATGAGATGTATAAAACAAAAGGTAAATGTATCTTTTAAGCATAGAGCTAATATTTGTATTTAACAGTGTAGGAGATAATGACAACTCTTCCCAACAATTGATTATATCTTTCTAGAAAGTTGAACTCTTTGAAAATGTTTGGAAAACTTATTATAATTTTAGTCATCAAACTATTATTTTAAAAGTAGTCAGCCAGTTTGACACGTGGCCCAAATTAATCAATCGGTCAATGAGTAAAAACTTTATTAAAAATCTTACTTCTCGTATTTTCCAACAAATGTGTAAAGTCAATATACTAAGTGTCTGTTCATTTTTAGTACGGGCGTCCAGCATCACTCGTAGCCGATGACTCGGTGTCCAATGTACGCAGCACAAGCAAGCTGCCAGTGTTTTTTGCTTTTAAGGATGTCCTCAAAATCGTTAACTTCTGCTCTTAGTAGGTCACGTGAAAGAATTGGATAGCTGCAACGCAGTAGAATGTGCTCCAGATCCTCTTCATCGTCTTCGCATAATGCACAGTGCGTCGAATCGGTAAGGTTGAAGCGGATTAGGTACTTCTGCGTCACTATGTGACCAATTCTAGCTCTTGCTGCAAAAGATGCTAGTTGTCTTTGCACCCCTTCATATAAGTTCCCATCAGTGGGTAGGGGTTGAATCTAGTGTAGGTGTCTCCCAATAGTTGACTGATTCTATTAGTCCGACCAGGCTTTATAGAAATATTTGTTGCTTTGGTTCCTACAGTGAAGCAATGAAACCTTCTTCTCATCTGTAGGCTGCTTTCGCTAGTTGGTCCGTAACCTCATTTCCTTATACATCACAATGCGATGGTACCCACTGCAAAGTAATTTCACATCTATGGCTCTGTAGTTCACGAAGCAGGCGCTTAATTTCCAAGATACAAAAAGCATATGCCGTAGGTTCGGGGTTCAAGATAGCCTGCAGAGCACTTTTGGAGTCCGTTAAGACACACACCTGCGATATTTTCAACAATAAACATCTTGCAAGCACTGCATTTGAGTTTGCTGGCACAAAGTACCTATCACCAGTTGTTTCATTAAAGTAACCGGCACCCGCAACTTTTCTTTCAATGTCCACTGAGCCATCAGTGAATATCTTGATTGGCGATCATAAAACTTATTTATCATGGACAATGCTTCACTTTTCAAGATTGCCGGGCTGTTGTTTTTCGTTAGCCGGTTTGGTAGTTCTATAACAATTTCCACTCCATTCCAAATGCCTGGTCTGTCGTCGTATGTCACTGGGATGGCTTCAGGAATTTGACACGTGAATGAGTTTATGATGTTACTGCTTGCATTTATCACACGGCATAAAGGATGGTTGGGCGTTGATGACTCTATTCTTAAGTATTTGGTCCAGATTTGCCTTCTGATATATATTTCAACAGGTTCAAAACCCAGTTCCACTTCCATAGCGGAAGTAGGAGTGGTGCTCAGGCATCCAAGGCATGTACGGCAAGCCGCTGCTTGATTTCGGCCTATTTTGTCAATGTGTGTTTTAGCTGCAGCTCCCCAAACTTCACAGCAATAGGTAGCTTTGGAGCGTACAAAGGCTAAGTAAAATGATCTTTGTGTTGTTGTGTCTGCACCCCAGTTGCGACTGGCCACTACTTTGAGCGCATTCAGCCGCAGTGTGCACTTCTCCAAAACATAGTCCACTTGCTTTGCCCAATGTAATTTTGAATCCAATACTACTCCCAACATTTTTGGGTTAGGGTTAAATTTCACGGGAATATCTTGTATGCGTAACTGCGGTATGTAGTTTGCCAGATTATTTCTTCTTGTGAAAAAAGAGCACTCTGTCTTGTCCAGAGATATTTTAAATGACCACTTTCCGCACCATTCCATTATCTTGTGTAGAGCTAGTTGAACCAAATCTATCGCTTTGAGATGGTCTTCATCCGATGCCCAGATCGTGCAGTTATCCGCGAATGTACAGCTGGACACTCCAGGAGTGAGCTGGGCCAAGAAATTGTGAAGTGCGGTATTAAAGAGGATTGGGCAAATAATTCCACCTTGGGGAATGCCATTTGCAACAATGTGATTTGATGAGATGGTTCCATTGACGCCTACGTGAATGCACCTGTTTTTTAGGTAAGACAATATATTTCAACATTTTGCCCCTTATACCAAAGCTTCATACATTGGAGGATAACCATAGCATGCCGAATTTTGTCAAAAGCCGCTTCGAAAGTCGATTATCACCGCAATCGTAGTCTTCTTCCATTCGAAACCTTCGTAAATATGGTCTGTGAAATATAGCAATGCATCTGCTGTGCTCCTCTGACGCCGGAAACCAAATTGGAGATTGCTCAGTTTATCATCGTTTTCTAGTCTCCATGTCAGACGTTCTATGGGTTTCCCCAGTTAGGATGTCAGCGATATGGGTCTATAAGATTCCAGTTACGATTCGTTTTTTCCAGGTTTGCGATAGGTATGATTCGAGCGGTTTTTCATTTTTGTGGTATTTCTCCTGTTTTCCAGACATTATTGAATAAATTTAATATGTTGCTGAGCATCCTTTGTGAACAGTTCTTCAACATCTCGTTATGGATATTATCCGCTCCAGGAGATGAACAGTTTTTTACAGATTTTTACCAAGGCATTTGTCAGCTCTTTCATTGTAAATGGTGCATTATCCATATCGTCATGTAGACATAGCAGTGCCATGCTGCAGGTGAAGAATTGCTGTTCATCTGTTAGATGCATAGGCCAAGGCACCCGATCGATTTGAATAATGCTTGCTGAAGGCATTTGCTTTCTCTTGGTCCGCTATCAGGAGCACTCCGTTCGCCAGTTTCAATTAATGAATTTTCCTTGATGATTCACTATTCGTAGCTTTAAATTTTTTCCTTACCGTGCTTGATAGGGTGTTTATATTTATAGAACCGACAAACTATCTCCATAATTTTCTTTTAACTTCAGTGATAGCTTTGCGTAGGGTGGCGTTGCACCTATTATATTCCATTCTGTTGTTTGGGTGTCTGTTTTTCACTCATCTTTTCCGAGCTTTAATACGGTGTTTCCTAAGGCTTTCGATGTCATCATTCCACCAGTTGTTCATGTAACTTTGTTTTTTATTACCAGTTTGTTTAGGTATGCTTTTGTTTGCAGCGTTTAAAATGCCGTTTTTAATTGATGTTAAATTATGTTCAATTTCTAAGGCGTTTAAGCGAGTTTCTTCAGTAAAGTGTCTATCAGAAAAGATAAAATCTTTTCACCAACTGTGTTAATCTAAGTGGCATTGTTATCTATGACGTACTAAACCTAGATACACCCATTATGAGTTCTGCACCAAGGGTTTTGTGTTTCTATTATTTATGTGACAAAGATTTTCTTTTTTGTCTAGCAAAATATTTGAACCATAGTAAGTTAATTATGTATATTTTCATATTTTATTTTTTTGGATATTTTTTACAAATAACTTTTAATAATTTTGTTTCAGAAAAAGCACTAGTCACGTCCACCATAATGTTTTTATTCTCTGGAGAAAATATTCACGAGTAGAAACACCTTTAAACCAGATAAGTGTTCCGTTCAACATTAAACCTTCTTCGCACGTCAGCTGTTAACTTTGATAATTTTAGGCTATGGGCTCAATATTCAGTGGTGTTTGGTTCAATTTCTGATTCCAGTAACTTTTTTTTTACTGTACTGTCTAACTAACTATTTTCTAAGAAGGTGGTGTCAAATATTTCTAGTCATAATGGTGCCATTGCTTTATGTTTCAACTACCAAAGTACGACAAAATAAGTTATCTAAGTGGTACGGATTGAACTGATAGCAGGCTGTATTATACTATTTAGAAGAAAGCAATTTTTATTATCACTTACAAATTTTGTGGTTTATACGGTTTGTTAATCAGTTCATATGTATTGTAAACTTGCCAGATTTTATTATGATACAAATTATAAAGTTAATAGTTATATTTATTACAAGTTAAGCTTAACCAAAGATAACAAAGTTGTGTTTATATTACATTCAGTAGAAACTGTGTATGGGCTTGTGCATGATTAAATAGATAATTATTTGGTTGATAGACTTGGTTTAAGGGTTAACACTTTACTGTACAAAGATGAAGGTTACAAAGGCTGTTAGAGATGGTGAGGGTCTTAAAAAGCCAGATAAATATTTTTGTGAAATATGTGGTAAAACATTCTCAGTACCATATCATCTAAAGAAACATATAAGAACTCATACTGGGGAACGTCCATATGAATGTAAAGTATGTGGAGCAAAGTTTAGCCAGAGTGGTGGTTTGCGGACTCATACACTCAGTGTGCATAAGGCTGAAGAGACATTCACATGTCATCATTGTGGCAGAGGTTTTCCTATTAAAGACAGGCTGAAGTTACATCTGCGAACACACACTGGGGAAAAGCCATACAGGTGAGAATGTTAATAATTTCAATTGTGTTATTTACTCATTTAAATTTTTTTCCATAGAAAAATATTTTTAAAATACTTATTACACTTTTGTTATTACTTGCGACCAGACTTTTTGTTAACTAAAGTTGTTAAATTGTTAACTTACACTTGGAGGAAACGTTTTCGTCATATGACTTCTTCAGCCTCCTGTTGAACTTCTGCTTGCCGGGCTTCATTAAATATCGAAATCTTGTTGCTGTTCATGACGAGCCGGTTGTAAATTACTTATTACACTTTTGCTATTACTTACGACCAGACTTTTTGTTACATAAAGCTGTTAACTTACACTTGAAGGAAAAGTTTTTGTCTTACAACTTCTTCAGCCTCCAAAGGTAGAAGGGAGCTAGGAGGCTGAAGAAGTCGTAAGACGAAAACGCTTCATCCATGTTTAAGTTAACAATTTAACGACTTTAGGTAACAAAAAGTCTGGTCGCAATTAATAGCAAAAGTGTAATAAGTAATTTACAACTAGCTCGTCATGAACAGAAACAAGATTTCGATATTTAAAATGTTTTGTTTTATTTTCCATTCAATTTTTAGTTATCACATCATAAGTATTGTTTTCAAATTGTTGTTTCACCTATTGTTACCTATTTTCTTTTTCTTTCAATTTTCAGCTATCACATAAGGTATTATTTTGAATAATATCACATGGTCTCCAATTTTAACGGAACAGTATTTATCAGTACATCACAATGCTCTTAGGATTTTTAATGGCTTCTTCCGATCAACCTCAATCTCTAGCCGAGATTAGAGAATCACTACATTTATAACTTTCAAGACTTTCATTACTTTTATGATGGAATCAGATCCATCAAATGCCTGATTAGAAAAACCACTTTAATTTGGCTACTCTTATTGGACTCTCTACTTGACTTACTATTTCAGTTTAAAAAGACCGGAAAAATCAATTACGTAGAGAACAACTGTTAATAAACAGAGACTGTAGAGTGCTGTCCTCAAACAAACCTTTTGGAACTACTTGCGCTAATTACCGACAATACAAAAAAAAACCAGTACAATTTATTACTGAACTATGTCTTAAAATGGCTAAAAGAATACGATTGAAATACAATTTGATTTTTCTGGTATATTTTTTAGTTTTTGTTAGTTTTATTATCAAGTTGTGACCCAATTGACACCCTTCTGTGACCCACCGGTTGGGAACCGCTGACTTATGGATATATTTTATATTAATTTTATTCTGGCATCAAAATTTCTAACAAAAAACACCTATTGTAATGGCGCTTTACGTTCAAAGAGAAAATATAAACCTAATGAAGTCCTACAAAAGAAACTGGAAAAAGGTGTGGTTGTGGGGCAGTATACCTAAAATAGTATTACAGATTAGTAAAAAAGTTGTGAAACAAAAGAGATATATTATACCTTTCAATACAGTTTGAAAATGATTAAAGTACATCAATCAATAACAGAGAAGCTGAAAAACTAAAGCCACTACTTGTATTGCAATGTAACAAAAATAAGAAACATGTTGACCAAACAGCCCAATTTATCTTTTAGAAAAACACTTGAGATTACATAAGAAGGTGGTTTTTTTCATATTCTTTACATGATTAAGTTTAATGCTTTACAACAAACAAAACCATTCAAAGTAGCCTGAAATGTCTCTGTATGTTTACCCACTTCTGGTCATAGAAGAATTCTTGTCTCTTACTGGCATGATCGACGAAGGAAAATAAAAACACCAGCTGACCAGAGTATGTTTTAAAGCAGAGGATCACTATAAAAGATCAATATACACATGCATTGTTTGTTGAGATGAAACGGGGTCATGTCCTGATGAGGGTTTTGATGTTTCTCACATAATCATTATAGGCTGAAAATGATCATAATGGTAATGGAAAGTACATTATCAACAAACAGATAATGTACAAAAAGAACAAACTAATATTTTTGTTGAGATGCTGACCGGCTGAGCTGACCAGCTTGCCCATGGTTTATGAACTGTGACATCAGTGACCCAACTCAGCATAGTTTCAGAGGAATTATTAACATTAAAAATCCATTTGGTAAGAAAAACGGTCAACCTAAAGGTTTAAGAGCTGCAGTTAATGTGTTGAAATATGCCTATCCTCCATTATAGCATTTTCATTTGAAGTAATCAGGTAGAACCAGGTAAATGGATATATATATATATATATATAAGTATAACTCTCCACAACTATTCTTCATCATTTTACCTTTTTCATGTTGCTCTAAAAGATTTCTTTATTCGCACAAGGTTTTCAAGGAAAATGTATTTAAACAATGAATCTTGTTTTAGGAAAACTTCTTTACTGCATGTACTATAATAAAAAAAAAACAAAATTATAAATAGTATTATTTGACTATAATTAAAAGGTACTTGACCAAGTGAATACGTAATACGCTTACTTGCTGACTCGTTTAAAAACCATCTGTTCCTTTTACGAAGCTAACCCTCTACTGGCGGCATCTTGTTAGGTACAAATAACTTATACACTAATGTGCCAGTAAAACAAATACTACAAAACATGCTCACAGCTAACAACACTCCACATAAATTCACACACGAAATCATAACACTCACCAAACTCATCACATCACAAAACTACTTTACATACCAATACAAATTCTACACACAGAAAGACGGCCTGCCTATGGGTTCCTCCATCTCAGGCATCCTAGCAGAAATATTCCTACATCTTATTGAACAACAATACATTCTACAGAACAACAATCATACACAAAAAATAATTTATTACCATAGATATGTAGATGACATCTTAATATTATACAACGGCAAATCAAACAACTACACAATTACATTAATACCATACACCAAAACCTTATATTCACCGTCGAATTAGAAGAAAGCAATAAAATAAACTTTCTAGACCTTACCATCACCAAACACAATTTTAAAATATACAGAAAACCAACAACTACCGATACTGTCATCTAATATACTTCCGATAATATATCTAATATGTTTGTTGTGAATGCAATAATATAATACTCTATGACAATCCTCTATGGAAAAAAAAAAGAAAAAGAACATTATATAAATTAACAGATGATTTGTAATTGTTTTAGTTTTTTCTCAGTTCTTTGTTTAGAGTTTTGTTTTAAGAAAGATGTGAAGTAATAAATAGTGTTTAAATATGAAATAAGTTTTATTACCAGCATAATTATATAAATATGACGAGTGTTCCGCCTGTAGCGGCAGTGTCAAAAGTTTATAGAAATAACATATGGCGACCGTGACAGGATAATAATTTGGTTACAGTTAAAATCTATGATCCATTAGTAAGTATTTTATAATGGATGCTCTGAAAAAGAAAAGAAAATTGTTTAGAACTGGATTTTCACGTTTACACAATACATTATTAGAATCCATAAAAAATGAAGATGATGTGATTTTGTTAAAAGCTAATTTAGAGCTATTACGTGAAAAACATAATCAATTGGAGGTCTTAGACCGAGAAATTATTGAAGTTTTACTAAATGAAAATGCATCTACTGAAGTTTTAGAAAATGAGGTAGAATCTGCCGATGAATACTCAGGCAAGTTTAAAATAGTTGAGTATTTAGTTGAACAGGCTATTGACAAGGCTAGGCCTAAGACAGATACTAGTGTGAATGTAGAAAAACGTAAATTTAAGTTACCCACACTTGAGTTTAAAAGGTTTGGTGGTGATATTAGTGATTGGTTGCCGTTTTGGGGCCAATTTAAGAAAATCCATGAAGACCCCTGTATTGATTCTGATGACAAGTATCAGTATCTCCTGCAAGCGACTATCCCTAATACTAAGGCTAGGGAAATTGTCGAGAGTTTTCCCCCATGTGGACGTAGTTATGAACAGGCTATTGAACATTTAAAATCTCGCTTTGCCAAAGATGACCTGTTAGTAGAGTTTTACATAAGAGAAATCTTGAAAATTGTAATAACATTAAATAGCAGTGAAAGTAAAATTACTATTTCCTCACTTTATGATCAAATTGAGTCAAAACTAAGGTGTTTAGAAACTTTAGGTGTAACAAAGGAGAAGTACGCTGCTATGCTCTTCCCATTAGTAGAATCTTGTCTCAGGGAGGATTTATTAATAGCTTGGCAGAGAAGTAGGCCTAACTCTCAACAGGACGAGGCCGCGTCAGAAAGTAAAAGTAGGCTAGATAGCCTAATGAATTTTTTGAAAATTGAAGTGGAGGGAGAAGAAAGAATAAACTTAGCTAAACAGGGATTTGGTTTACAAAAAACAAAAGTATCAACAGGTGATAATCCTACGAGTTCATATAAAAGAGACTTTGCAAGTAAAGATAAGCATATTAAAAATACAAGAAGGCCTACCAGCAATGTTACAGCAGCTGGCCTTGTAAATGTAAAATCAAATACGTCTACAGTAAGCACAGATAAGACGAAGTTATCGATGTGTGTGTTTTGTGACGGTGGTCATTTAAGTGAAAACTGTTTTAAAGCTAGGGACATGTCTTTAGAAGAAAGGCAGAATATTCTTACTAGCAAAAGGTGTTGCTTTTCTTGTACAAAAGTAGGACATTTAAGTAAACATTGCAGAGCTATTGTTAAATGTATTATTTGTAATGGAAAACATGTACCACTTATGTGTTCAAAGTTGCAGAATAATTTTAATAGGTCTAACATTAAACCTAAATGCGAGGAAAAAGAAGCTGAGCCCAATTTTGAGAATTCCTTGTCCAATGTGAATGGCAATCAGGTTTACATGCAAACTCTTGTTGTCAAGGCTGTTAGTGACACAAAAGAACTCAATGTGCGTTTACTTTTTGACAGTGGATCCCAGAGGTCATACATAAGGAAATCGACTGTTGAAAAAATGAAATATGACACTTGTGGTGAAGAAACATTATTACATGGCCTGTTTGGAGGAGAGGTCACTAAGCCTCGCAATCATGCATGCTACAAAGTCAGACTACAAAGTATAGATAAAACATATTCTTGTAATTTCAAGGCACTTAGTGAAATAAATATTTGTACTTATGTTCCTGCCTTGAAACCAGGAAGATGGACTGATGAACTGATGGAAAGAGGTATTAAATTGTTTCAGGATGCAGACAGTCCAATTGAGATATTAATTGGGGCTGACATATATGGGAAACTTCTAACTGGAAGAAAAGAGGTTCTAGATTGTGGTATTATAGCCCTTGAAACTCATTTAGGATGGGTTTTGACAGGAAAATTTCAAGAAAGTAAAGAATTTAGTTCTATGACAGCACTTTCTATGTTTGTACAAAGTAATTCAATATGCAAGCTGTGGGAAATGGATGTTTTAGGTATAAAAGACCCACTACAGACCAGAAGCAAACAAGAAATTGAACATTCTGTTCAAACACAATTTTTGGAAACTGTGAGAGTAAATGAAGAAGGACGCTATGAAGTCAAATTACCTTGGTCCGAAGACCACCCAGAAGTTCCAAGAAATTTCAATCTTGCAAAAAAAAGGCTTGAAAACTCAGTGAAAAGGCTAACAAATGAAAGTTTATATAATGTATATAACAATGTGTTTTCAGATTGGCTGGAAGATGGTGTTATTGAGGAAATCCCAATAAGCAAATGGGATGAAGGTCACTATTTACCTCATAGACCAGTGATAAAAGAAAACAGCACCACTGCAGTAAGACCGGTTTTTGATGCCTCGTCTAAAGAAAAGGGTTACTATTCCCTTAATCAGTGTTTGGAAATAGGTATTAACTTAATTGAAATAATACCAGCTTTGCTTTTACGTTTTCGACTTTATAAAATAGGAGTTATCGCTGACATAAAAAAGGCGTTTTTGCAAATAAGTTTGTATGAAGAGGACAGAGATTTCCTAAGATTTCTGTGGCAAAACACAGATGGATCACTCAAGATTTTCCGACATAGAAGAGTTGTTTTTGGAGTCTCAAGTAGTCCATTTTTGCTCAATGCCGTCATCAACTACCACCTGCAGAAGTATTTAGTACCGTGTGCTGAAGACAATCAATTTTCTAAATGTACAATAGAAAAGTTGTTTAAAAGTTTCTATGTTGATAACTGTGTTACAGGTGTAAATAATGAAAGGGATTTGAAACAGTTCATTTCAGAAGCAATACAAATATTTTCTTTGGGAAAGTTTGAGCTGCGAGGATGGGAATATACTGAACCTGGTCTGGAAGACAAGACAGAGGCTTCAGTCCTAGGTCTCACCTGGGACAAGAAAGAAGACACAATTTCTGTGAGTTTTCATAAAATAGTAAATTTAGAAGAGAACTTGGTAACACAACGTGTTATATTGTCCACTGCACACAGATTGTTCGATCCTATTGGATTCACTTGTCCTATTTCCATATGCCCTAAGTTATTATTGCAGGAATGCTGGAAAGATAATTGTGGGTGGGACAAAGAAGTACCAGAAGAAATCAAACAACGATTCAATATATGGTTTCAGGAACTCGATCAATTAAAAGAGATGAAGATTCCACGATGGCTACAAGGTGTGGATGACGTAATCATTTCTGTATCAGTTCACATATTTTGTGATGCCAGCAAATTTGCGTACTCAACAGCAGTATTTATGCGTTTTGAACTTAGTACATGTATTCAATTACAGCTAATCCAGGCAAAGTCACGTGTAGCACCTGTAAAGAAGATGACAATACCCAGACTTGAACTAATGGCTGCTACTATAGGTGCTAGATTAGGTTCTTCAGTAGTGCAAGAATTAAGAGATGAAAACAAATTTGAATGTAATATTAAATTTTTTTATTGGAGTGACTCTTCTACAGTAATAGCTTGGATTAAAAGAGAAGAAAACTGGGGAGTATTTGTTAGAAATAGAGTTGAAGAAATCTGCAGCCTCACTTCCAGAACATCTTGGCGGCACATTCCCGGCACTATGAATCCAGCAGACTTGCCCAGTAGAGGATGTTCAGTTTCCAGGTTGATTAGTTCCAGATGGTGGGAGGGCCCGTCATGGTTGAAGTTGCCTGAAGATACCTGGCCATCAAATGAACCTGAACCTGACGAAGAATTAATTTCTTTAGAAAAAAAGAAAGGACCTACACCTTCACTTTTAAGTAATAATTACCCAAAAGATTGGTTTTATTACTTTTCAAATGATTTTGATAAGATTGTGTGTGTTTTTGCATGGTTGCTGAGATTTATTCATAATTGTAACCCCTCAAAGAAGGAAAAGTGTGTGAGTAAAGTTTTGTCATGTAAGGAGATTATTGAAGCTAACAATTTTATAATTAGAATTGTTCAACAGCAATCATTTGAAGGAATAAGGGAGCCTAAATTGGCTTCATTGTCACCATTTATGGCTGCTGATGGTATTATAAGGCTAAAGACAAAATTAACAGAAAGAAAGGATTTGGAAAATTTTAAATTTCCTGTTGTTCTACCATCAAAACATGACATTGTAGATATTCTTATTCTTACAATACATAAGAGATCATGTCATGTGGGAGTTCAAGGTCTCTTAAGTTTATTAAGAGAAAACTATTGGATATTGAGAGGAAGAAAAACAATAAGTAATACTTTGAAAAAATGTATTCCTTGTCAGAGACATAATTCAAAAAATGTAGAAACAATCACTCCACCCTTACCTGAAAGTAGAGTACGAGATGCCGCAGTATTTGAAGTGGTTGGAATTGATTTTGCGGGACCTTTGTTTCTACGAGATGGCAGTAAAGTTTGGATCTGCATATTCACTTGTGCAGTATACCGTGCTGTTCATTTGGAGTTAGTAAAGTTTCTTTCTGTCGAAGCATTTATAGATACACTTAGAAGATTTATTGCAAGGCGAGGAAGACCATCAATAATATATAGTGACAATGGTACCAATTTCACAGGTACAGAAAAGGCATTTAAAATTCTAGATTGGAATGCTATCTTAAAATATAGCTCATGCCAACAAATTGACTGGAGGTTTAACCCTCCCTCTGCTGCATGGTGGGGCGGATGGTGGGAGCGACTCATCCGACTCATGAAACAGTTGCTACGCAAAACCTTGGGCAAAACGTCATTGGATTATGAGGAAATGGAGACAATCTTATGTGATTGTGAAAGTATCATGAATTCTAGACCTTTGACATATTTATCTGAAACTTCTTCAGACCTAACTGCTATTACTCCAAATATGTTTTTACATGACTTAAAAGAAATTGGAGTTCCAGATTGTGACCATGTAAATACAAAAAGTCTTAACAAGAGAGTACGTTATCGACAACACCTGAGAGAAGCATTGCGAAAAAGATTTAGGATTGAGTATTTAGGACAATTAGCTTTAAAAAGTAAGAAAAACGGCAGACAGTTGAAAGTTGGAGAATTAGTACTGATTGAAGTTGAAAAAAAAAAGAATTGATTGGCCAATAGGACTGATAGAAAAGACTATCATTAGTAGAGATGGAGTGTGTAGATTAGTGCAATTGAAGACTGCTTTTGGAAGTTTATTGAGACCAATGCAAAGACTATATCCTCTTGAAATGCAAGAAGAAACCATCCAAGAACAATTAAAAGAAAAGATTAAACCAAAAGTGACAAAAACCAATGAACATGAACTACACCTGGAAGAAGATAATGTGACAAAAGAAAATAAAATTGTGACATATTCAAGAAGTGGCAGACAAATTAAGCTTCCACAAAAATTTGTTGATTAATCTTTTAACAATATACTATTTTTTAATGTTTTGAGTTAAACCATAACTCAAAAGGTGGGAGTATGTTGTGAATGCAATAATATAATACTCTATGACAATCCTCTATGGAAAAAAAAAAGAAAAAGAACATTATATAAATTAACAGATGATTTGTAATTGTTTTAGTTTTTTCTCAGTTCTTTGTTTAGAGTTTTGTTTTAAGAAAGATGTGAAGTAATAAATAGTGTTTAAATATGAAATAAGTTTTATTACCAGCATAATTATATAAATATGACGAGTGTTCCGCCTGTAGCGGCAGTGTCAAAAGTTTATAGAAATAACAATGTTATACCTCCTAATCAATATACCTATGCTACAAAAAGACCAAGACGAAGAACTCAATACAATAAAATACATCGCTCAACAAAACGGCTAGCAACATACACTCATAGATAACATCCTTAGGAAAATTAAACATAAACATCATCAAAGGGCTACGCAGAGAATCCACACAAAATACAAGAAATACATATCTCTCACTTACCACAACAAAAACACACAAAATAGTCTCCACATTGAAAAAACTTCACTATCAAATATCACTACCAAAAATTAAAACAACAAACACTTCAAGACAGCGCATAAAACCTTTCCAAAAACATACAGACAAATACAAACTCTCTGGCATTTACAAATTAACATGTAATGATTGTCCCAGCTATTATATCAGCCAAACCGGTAAGTCATTCTTTACACGCTTCGAAGAACACATTACCCAAAGAAACCAAACAAATCCAAATCCAGCTTCACAAAACACCTAAAAAACATGCAAAACACACAAGGACATACATACTAATTTAAACGCTCCCCACATATTAAAACAAAGTAAAAACTAACAACTTTAGAAAAATATGAGATATACAAACACTATGCAACAGATAAAAAAAAAGCAAAACGCATCGGCAAGTAACCATTATGTATTTACTTGGTTAAGTACCTTTTAATTACAGTTTAACCAGTGAATTCGAGATGATTCCATCAAGCAACTTTAATATTATTTGATTCCATCTTCACTTGAATTACTGGTTTTTCACTTTAAACATTTGAACCTATATTAGTACAGTATAGTTCAAGGTAAATGAGACTTAGGCCTCCTCGAACTACATCGAAATATGTTCCTGTGCATTAGCAAAAATAGATTTTTTTAATGGACCCTAATACAGTATTCTAATTAAGAATGTGCAAAATCAATTTATAGAACTTTATATGGGCATTTATTGAAAGCCTGACTCATTTCCTCCATGTACCGTATTGATATAGACATTTCTATGAAGCCCGACTCATATCCTTTGCATACCATATTGATATGAACATTTCTTGGAAACCCAACTCATTTCCTTTGCAACCTGCAGGGGGGTGCAGACTAGCCACACCTACTGAGAGAGGTTTGGCGTCCCTCTCGGTACCCCAGTCTTATATACACACTACTAACAACACTTACTTCACTGTTATACACTTTATTATACTTTTTACAAACACCACATTCACAACACAATCTTCACATATTAACACTCACTTCTCTGTAGGCAATTTTGACTGGTCAGAACCGTTGCATGTTAGGGGTGCTGAAAAGGCCAGAGCTTGATAAACTTTGGTCCGAAATGCTGATGTGAGCTTGCTCTGTTGAGACGTAAACGCAGTTACTGGTCTGCCAGCCGCTTCGGACCTCGGCCAGGTAGTCTCCGCAGTGCACAGGTGTCGGAGCCTGTGCACAGTATTACGAGTGCTCAACTGATGTCAATCCAGACAAACTAAGAAGGAGAGCTATTGGCTCCAGAGTTCTGGGGATTGGAAATGATCTTTATGTGATCCGAGGGTGTACTCGACCCTATAGTCTCGCCTGTAACGCCCGACACGATGGCTGGCTCTATACAATTTATGGATTCCAGTAACCTGTCCAATATTTCGAGTTTAAAGAGGTCATGTCAGGATTCACCTGACGAGCCTAGTAATGTATATGTGAGTAAAAAGTTAATGGTGACAAGTATACCGGCTTTGCCATCGTTAAAGTATTTAACGTTTTCTAGTGCTGAAGAAGGAAAAGATCTTTCGAAAGTTTCACCTTTCGTTATTAACAAGATGATTACGGCCTGTGCAGGAGGTCTAGTTTTGTCTGTTGAAAAATTAAGAAATGAGACATTACTTGCTCAAACATCTAATGAGAGGCAAACGCGTTCACTTTTAAAAATAACCTCTTTTGATATGGTCAAGGTATCTGTGACTCATTTTAGATCCTTGAATTACTCAAAGGGGGTCATCTCATGTAGGCATTTAATGTACATCACAATTGATGAAATTATGTTAAGATAAACTGTCTGCTCAGCCAGTCACGGACATTGCGCCTATAATGAAAACGGACAAAGGTGAGAAAGTAGCAACAACCCCTTTTATTTTAACCTTTGGAAAAACCGGAGATACCCAAATACTTGCATGCGGGGTACCAAAGGCTCTCAGTGAGATCATATGTGGCTAATCCTAAACGGTGCTTCAAATGTCAGCGTTTCGGGTATATAAGCTCTACCTGTTCGAAGCAGATCGTATGCGGTAAATGTAGTGTTAAAGAGCATGATGATAAAGACTGTGTTAATGCACCAACTGTGGTGGTGATTACCCAGCGTCATCATACAATTGCTCTAACTTTGAGGAAGAGAAAGCTATGCTAGGCATCATGGCGAAAGACAAGATATCGTTTTCAGAAGCAAAGAAAATTTATAGATCTATTTAGTCAAGGTCTGACGGTAAAATTTATGCCGCTACTCTGACCGCCTCCAAATTATCTTGTAATAACTGTGGCAAGCTGTCAAAGAAAATTGAAATTCTAACAGAAGAGGTTACTCGCCTCTTGTACCTGTTGTACCAATGGCCCCCTGCCTTGAATTTGGTACAACCTGCAATGATGCAACGTGATTTACCTCCTATACCAATCCCTTCCACTGAGGGGATTGGAGCATGAAATTAATCACTAAGTGAGCCTTGTGTTTCTGTGGACACAACGGGTAATAAACCTTCTGTCTCCAAGACATTGTAAAAAAAACGAGACACATAGGACCAGTGGTACATCGGACCACATCGTCACCGTCATTATCGAATACTAAAAACAATGTTAACAAAGGAGAGAATGCGAAAACCACCCCTCCTAAATCCTAAACTTCATCAGATTCTATCCTTGGGTGGATCTGGAATCTGAGAAATGTAGGCCTGAGACGTTTTCGAACATCACAGTCAAACGAGAGAGAATCAATAGTGTCTGAGAAATCCATTGATAAATGTCTCTGCTTAGCAAGTCATTGATACAATGGAATGTCAATGGTGTTAGGAGTCATATAGAAGATCTTAAAGTACTCGAGCAAGATCTGTGTCCAATGCTTGTATGTCCACAGGAGACATATCTCCATGAATTGCATAATTTCCATGTAAAGGACTATTCAGTTTATTTAGATCGGACTTCGTTACAGATTGAGCTAGAGGTGGCGTAGCCATCCTAGCCCTTGACTATTGATGCTGTTTATCTAAACTTATTAACTCATTTACAAGCAGCAGCAGTTCAAACAGCTGTCCTGTATAAAATCACTGTTTGTTGTGTCTACTTGCCACCACAAGAAAATTTGCAACTCAGTGCCTTAGTGAGCTTAGTATGCCAGTTGCCGACTCCGTTTTTATTGGTAGGAGATTTTAATGCCCACTATCTGTCTTGGGGATCTTCTACTAGCAACTCTCGAGATCAACTTGTAGAGAGTTTAAGAATGGAACTGGACTTATGTCTGCTAAATGACAGTTCAATTACTCATTTAGCAGCATCTACTGGGGATACCTGTTAACCTACCGATCTTTAGCCCTCTTCTGGGCTACTAGATGCACATGGTCAGTGCTTAACGACATATATGGAAACTACCTTGTGCCCATTAAGATCAATTTATGTGACTCCTCTCTCTGTTATTATCAACATCCCCGTTGGATTTTGGGAAAAGCTTGATACAAATTATCTGACAACCATTGATGCAATTGTTGACAATTTTACTAAGGCTATTTTGAGTGCCGCTAAAAGACCATTCCTAAATCATCTGTGTACGCATGCCGTCCACCAGTTCCGTGGTGGAACAATGAATGCACAGAAATCCTCCGTTTACCACGAAGAGCTCTAAGTAGATTTAAGCGAAACCCAATAAATGATCATCTTTAGGAATATAAAATACTCCATGCGAAAGCACGGAGGATATTTAGGCTCAGGAGGATGAACTCTTGGGCACAGTACATTAGCACACATTATGGAGGAAACTAAGATCAGTTTGTGGTATTTCCATTCCATTGCCGAAGCAACCTTGTAGTTTCAGCTTGTAGTTTTTTCATGACAGAACTATTTGATATTTTAAAAACATTAACTGTTATTCAATCTCGATCGTCCCACTACCTTTTGTGTTCTGACTCTAAAAGTGCTCTTCAGGATGTTTTCTCTGTCAACCCTTTAGTTGGGGACATTTTGTGCGCTGTACACAGGCTTAAATTGTGGGGTGTAGAGGTAACATTCTGTTGGGTTCCTGGACACTGCGGAATACTCAGAAACGCAAATGCAGATGAAATGGCGAAAAATGTTACAAGTTTGGTGCCCATTACTCAACGAGTCATGGCATCTGATTATGTGTGTTTAGCAAAACAATTATTTCTCACTGCTTGGAATGATGAACGACATATCGTGATTCAGAATAAACTGAGGGAAATTAAAAATACCGTTTGTCCATGGAAATCTTCTATTCATCCAAAACGTAGGGAGGAAGTGGTTTTTAGCTTTGGCCACTCTTTTGCAACTCATAGATATTTGATGCTTCATATCTACCAATATGTCAGTACTGCAGTGATATCTTCACTATCAAACATATTTTGGTTGATTGTATTGGTGCAACTGATATTTGTGCCCTTTTTAATTATTTAAAAGGCAGTTTGAAGGTGGTGCTAATGGACGATAACTGAGTGATCGCTTTCTTTCACCACCTGAGCATATGTTTTAATATTTACAAATATATCTTTTTATATTTATACATATATTTCTTTGTGTGTGTTTTGAGTATAGTTTTTTTATTTATTTAAATTTAATATATTTTTATGTTCTTGTTATTGTGCTATTAAGATTTATTTATTGTTATATTGATACCTATTGTTATGTTTTAAATATTGTTATTTTGTTATTTATAGTTTTATATTTTTTATTGTTATTTTTTCAATATTTCTATTTATTTTCTACATTAACTCTTAGCACTCGACTGTCGGGGGAACCCCATTTGGCATATATTGCAGTTTACTCGTATGTCGTGGGTCACCCGCCACGATTTTCATATGCCTATAACTCGTCTGTGGCGAAGCCCCCGACATTCAATCTTTTACCATTTGGTGCTACACTCTATTGACAATAATTTGAACTAAGAGGAAAATAAATAATATTCGAGCTGGCTTGTGAGTGAAAGTTATATTTAAATAATAAAAATATGGTACAACTCACAAATATACAATTTTTTATTTCAAACACGTTTCAACGACTACTTTGTCGTCATCCTCAGTGAAAATACACAAATGAAATTAACTAAAAAAATATATATATATTATTGGGTTATACCTATTATATAGGTTATGTTTAATATATATATATATTTTTTAGTTAATTTCATTTGTGTATTTTCACTGAGGATGACGACAAAGTAGTCGTTGAAACGCGTTTGAAATAAAAAATTGTATATTTGTGAGTTGTACCATATTTTTATTATTTAATTATGAGAGGAAAATGTTTATGAATATGTGAGTCATCACAAAATATAGTTTGCCGCTACATTGTGAGCTGCAAGTACATTACAGTTTTGTAGGTTATTTATTTACTCGTAGTTTACCATGGCTTCATATAATTAGTGATTCTGAAATTCCTGATCTTTCACTTGATCCTGATTTATTAGAATTTAGTTCAGTTTCATAAACATAATAACTAAACCAATAGTTATTTGTTAATATAACCAGTTTATGGGTAGTGTAGATTTAGCTGATCACTATAATAAACCGTAAAGGTTTACGAGACGAACAAATAAATGGTGGAGGAAAATGTTTTTCTGGCTATTAGATGTAGCTGTAGTAAACAGTTTATTATCTATAACAAAAAAAGGAAAGGAGAGAAAATCCTGTTAAACAAAAATGGTTTGCCAAAACTTGGTGACGGAACTTGTTGGTGATATCAGGAATAACCAGTGTAGTAAGAGGGGTTTACCATCAACTACTGACAAGGAAGAGACACTGAATGGGAAATTACATTTAATTTATTCCAGTGATAAAAGTAACTCTAAGGATTGTGCAGTTTGCACTAACAGGAAGATAAAAGGCAGCAGAAGGGAAACAGTTTTTTACTGCAAAACATGCAGCAGAAAACCAGGACTCCACCCGGGAGACTGTTTTGCAATACATCATACTCTGCAAAACTACAAACAAGATAATAAAATCATATACATACTGTATTAGTAAATAAAAATAGCTTAGTTTAATAAAATCATGTAAGAGAAAACAAAGTTTCCCATAAACAATAATGCAACTTGCAGGTGAGGAATTTAATTACAAGTGGGGAAGCAAAACATGTTTTAAAAAATCCGTGTGCTAAGGGTTAAGTGGTTTTTTTATTGTTATGTTTCTCTTTATTGTTATATATTTATGGTTACACATAATATAATATTATATTATATTATTTAATAATTATATAATATAATATTTAATTTTATATTATTACTGCTATGTGTTTAAGTTTTGTTTGTTTTGTAATTTTTGTTTTATCTAAAATATTGCATTTTTGTCTTAGTTGTTGATGATAACCACAATTGGTTTTTCGCCAGGAAAAAAAAATCCTTTTCATTTCCTTTTCATATAGTATTGAAATGAATTTATCTTGGAAGCCAGGTTATTTTTCTTTGCATACCGTAGGGCTATAAACATTTTTTGGAAGCCCGATTCATCATTTTCTTTCAAATAAATAAAATAGGCTCGAAATTTCGAGACTTTACTGTATGTTACAATAGCCTATAGTACCGTTTATTTTTTTAATTATTGAGGGCGGCCGTTTTAGGAGATTTGTCACTTTGTCAACTCAGACCATAACCGACATCGTGGTTGTTTAAAGTTAGGGTGGAGTGAGATAGGATAGGGACATTAAGCGAATTTTTAAAGAGTTTAGGGGTTATAATGTTGAAAATTGTATGCGAGTTATAATGTAATTTCTAACTACACTCAGCACACATATTTAACACCCAGTTATATTATAGTACTTACACTTTTCAACATTATAAACCCACAACATTTTTAAACTACACCTAATATCTCTATCTAATATCCCCCATCTTAATCTAAAATAACCAAAAGATCACTTGTGGTCTAAGTTGACAGAGAAACACATTTCCCAAAACAGCCGTCCTCATTAATCAAAAACGTAAATGGTATTATAGGTAAGTGTAACATAATAATATATGTTCAAGTATTTTTAGTGAAAATTATAAACATTGTATGTATATTTCAGCAAAAATACATTGAGGAAATTATCCTCCTCACACAGTTGCAATTCCTGTCATTTGCTGTTATTGTTTCTCATTGTAAAATAATGTTTTTACAAGGATCACTATCAAAGCTATAAGTTATATCCCTCTTGAGATAATAACTTTTTACATGTGTAAATTATGAAAATCTGCATTAAAAAAATTATAATAGTTTTTTAGTGTAATTAGTTTTTGAGGTGGACTGAAACAAAACCTAACAGAAAAATAAGGAAAGATGCCCATCTAAATTTTTTATTATTGTATAAATTTTATTAAATCACATGTTTTTACAGTTGAGCCAGTAATTATATTTTCTCTAATGATTAGATAAATTTTACTGTTATTATTATTTAAAAAAATGGAATTCAGGATTGAATTCAATCTGTAACTTTAGTATATCGTGGCTTTTTTAAAACATAGGCACAATTTATCTAGATGCATATCTTGAAATGATGAGTTGTGTAAGCCGATGAACTCCATAGTCGCTTAATATACCACAAGGCAACCTAACTTTTTACTCTTTCATTTTTATACAAGTAAAAAAATTCCTTTCAAAAGTTGTTTCATTAAAGTAACATTTTATGTAAAATTAATTATACTAAAAATGTCTCTTTAACATTTCAGCAAATTAAATTTACCATTTTAATGTTAATTTACCATTCTTTTGTTCAGTTGTGGGAGCTGTGACAAAACTTTTGCCCGAGGTAGTCAGTTGTTACAGCATTCAAGAACACATACAAAGTTGCGACCATTTAGATGTGCCTTGTGTGATTCATCATTTGTGTGTCGAAGTAATTTGAAAAACCATATCAAACGCCATCAAGGTAAAGCCGACTATATATGCCACCATTGCGGCAAGGCTTTTATTAGGAGAGACGGTCTTCAGAAACATCTCGCTTTCCATGGAGATGAAAAAACTTTAGAATGTAAAATTTGTAATAAAAGGTACAAAGGTCACTTGACCCAACATATGCGGATACATTTAGATGATAAACCTCATGCTTGCACTCATTGTGATATGAGATTTGTTCAGCGTTCTCAGTTAAAAGTTCATGAACGAACTCATAGTGGAATTAGACCATATCGTTGTCAAGTTTGTCACATGGCTTTTGCACACTCAACCGCATTAAAAATGCATGTTCGTCGTCATACAGGAGAAAAACCCGTCAAATGTTTGATTTGTCCCGATAGAGCTTTTAGCCAACTTCCTCATCTTAAAAAGCACATGCTTACAATTCACAAAACAGACAAACCTTATCTGTGCCTTGGTTGTCATTCATATTTCAAAACTAAAATACAGTTAGCAGAACACAAAGAAAAAGACTGTAAAGGTGTTATTATTGACCAAATAAAACAAGAACCAAAAGATTTTCATATGATGCCTATTGATAGAATGCGCATGCTTCTAGCTGTATTGTTGCAGAAAATATCAACACCTACTAGATTGGAAGCACTTGGGTATGGGAAAAGATTAATTGACGATGTGTTATGTGCATCTATTGAAAGCTCAGGTAGGACTGCTTGTATTTCAAATGATATTGATGAATCTGAAAGACTCAAACGAAATGTGGAAATTCTTCTTGATTGGACCATTCCTAAAGTTTATATGGAACGCTTTAAAAAAGAACAAAGGTCTACAGAAGATTTACTTGAAGAGTTAACATCGTGACATATGTGTGTTATTTGGGTTTTTGTAAGAATTATTTTGTTTTATGTTGTTTGAAGATTAAGTTATTTAGAAAAGTTATAAAAATGCCTTGCCATTGAATTTATTCTTGCCATAGTTTAAATTTCAAAGGTCTAAAATTTGAATTGGCTTTTGTTATTTTTATGTTATGTGTACCAAAGAAATAGTTCCTTACAATAGTACATATTACAAAAATAAACACTATTGTTGAATTACATTTATATGTATTATTTTTAAGTTATTTAAATAATTTAGTTGTGTTCTTTTTAGTTCAAATGTTGATACTTTGCTACCAAAGTGTATGTTTACTGTAATTGTGCTGTTCCTTTTGTGTTATTGATTGAAACCTGTCAGTAAACTGAATCTAACAAAGTTAGATTTATTGTGTTCTCGTTTAGTTCAGAGTTTTAAATTTTATTTATTTAAATGTTGCTAAGCCAAAGTACTAGTGTTAATACAATTTAGAAAATTGTCTTTCTATAAATGACTGATAAACTTGACCTCACCAGTCTAATGTGTTCTTTTAAGCATTGTGAACAACAATTAAAATAATACCACTTTTTATATATAATTACATGTTGAGGGCAATTGATTTGTATGAAAAAATTCCTGTTAGAATTAACCCAATGGCATTGTAGTTAATATATTTTCTAGCAAGACGAGCAGTTAATTTACAAAATCTAGCTGTTTGTTTAAAATTACATAAAACCTGTTTGGTTGACAGGAACAATTGAACCTGTTTTATTCTTTACAAGACTAAATATAGAATTTGGAGTGTTGACTTAAATTTAAATTTTACTTTAAGGTTTCTTTTAAAATTTGAAACCAATTACTTTTTAATATCGCTTTTAAAATATGATAAAATTAGAGCGAGTATATTATGATACTTTAGATAGGACTGGTTTCATTTTTTCAATTAACGAAAATTTAGAAAAACCATTTGCCAAAGCCTTAGCTATGCCACAGTTATTATTATAGTTTATATTTATATTGTCTGTAGGTCATAAACTTTAAATTTTGGTAATTTACCATGGGATAGAAGTCCTAAATATTTGTCACATATCACAGATCACTTCTAATGGGAAGTACATTATTTATTTACATTGCTTTGTTGATTTTTCTCTATATTCTGCTGTGGAATATTTATAAACACAATTTAACCTCTGATTGACCTATATCCATAAAGGGAATGGTGCAAACAGCACTCATCCAGCTGAAATATAGGTTTGTAATCCCAATGAAGAATGTATTTGCACAATTAGGCTACTGATCTTATAAAACTACTATATTAAACTACATAACAAGATACTACTATGTATCTGGTTCGGATTGGTTTAAATAACTTATAACTTAGTTACAAGTTATAAACTTGTTAGTTGCAAGTTATAATGTAGTTATAAAACTAAGTTTTATAAAATTCTAACTTAAAATGACCTATTGCTGGAAGATAGCCTCCATTCTGTGTAACTCAGTGCACAAAGTAGTTGGGATGCCCCTTTACTTGTCATTTGGTTAGCTTATGTTGGAAACTTTTATATTTATATAACCAGATCTATGTTAACGAGATCCCTTTGTAATGTAGTATAACAGAGTTCTGTTTTATAAAGAATCTTTACATTTACAAATAGTTTTATATGTTATTAAGCGTATTGTTTTCATGTTTTTTCAAAGTTTTTAACTTTTGGCACATCAGTTCTATTATTTGTCTATGCTTTGAGGACTTCCTAAATCATCAGAATAGTTTTATTTCTTTGTTGCAATATCTGTTATGTCTTATAATAAAAGAGGACAAATCTTGGCAGGAATAAGAACCAATTCATAGAGACTACATTACAATGTCATGTAACATATGGTGGAGTAAGGAAATCAAAACAAACCTCAGACAAAACCAAAATAATAAGTCCTGCAATAAAAGTTGAGATTTAATATGTTTAACTAGCAACACATTCTAGCAGATTCGCTATAAACTAATTGAACAATAATAACTGAACATAGTCTACTAGGTTGGCAATTTATACTACAAGCAATTGTGCTATGAACTCCACTTTTAAATCGATGCCAATGGGTTGTTTTCATTGAATGTACCTTAGTTTTATTTATTTTATGAATATACGAAAAGTTAAATGCTAGTCGTGTTTATTTTTGTAGATTGTAATTCATAATATCGAAAATTGCCTTAAGTAACACTGTGCCATTAAAAATAAGCTTTTAAACACCTGAAATATATGTTAATAAAACATTTTAAAGTAATATATTGAGTAATTTTGTTATTAGTTTTAACGAATAATTAAACATGATGTTTATTTTATAGATATAATTGTTAGTGTATGCCTAACAATATTTTATGTACAAGTTCATTTAATGATAATTATCATTTGTAAAAAGAATGAATAATGGGTGCCATGAAAACTCATTACATGATTTATGTGGATAGACAGTATTATATTTAAATATTTGTAATTTTTAATTGAGCCTCTAAAAAAACCCACTTTTATCATTCTTGAATGTCAAAATTAATTCAACCCTTTTGAGTACATCTGAAAATATTTTTTTCATTCATGTTTCACCCAGTACTCTTTAAATTCATTTCAACCTATTTTGTTTGGCAATATGACATGAGTGTATAAGCTGTTCAATTTTCAATTGAAGTTTTTTTTTAAAAGATGAACCTTACAATTTGGCTTTGCTAACTGGGCGACGTATATTCTTCTAGTAATTTTAATCCCAGTGTTTTCCTTATATATTATCTAAACATTGATTCTTGCCAAATTCAGTAAACTGTTAAATATAGTCATTGCCCATCTCTGATTATTTTTTCTTCATTCTATCAAATACATCAACTCCTTCCTTCAATAAATTATAGAAGGAATGAACCAAATACAATGCTAAAAACTGTAACAAACAGTCTTGCTGTTAGGACAACCATAACTGAACAGTGACGCGACACTTTACCATCACCCCACATCGCTGCAGAACGCTTAGTAATGAAATTGACACCAAAAACAGGTGTCAGTGAAGATCAACGACACATAGCTAGTTCAACAAAACTGTAGTGCAGAAGAATAAAAGTTTTGTTCACACTAACTATTTTTGTTAGGGCTTCCCAATAGTGAGTTAAATAAGTGTGTGTTTGTTTCAGAATTGTCCATTTAACCCCAATATTACATTGAAAAATTATAGCCCCCAGAATTGTATTGAGGTTTATATAAATATGCTGCCTTTGTTATAGTCATCCAATTGTCAAGTGATAACTGAAATTTATTCATATTTGGTAGAACGATAAGTTGTTATCATACTTATTATTGTCACCATGAATATTGTAACAGAGCCTCCTATAGTTTGTGGTTTTCAACATTGTATCACTATAGCTGTATAAATCAACTGTGGCATAATGTTTAGTTTAAATAAATAAAACCTCTATACCATAAATAAGTTTCTCATATATTTAGTACCTTATGTTCATTTTAATTGCATAGCAATCATCCTCCGAGGTAATTTACAAAACAAACTACCTTAGGTAAATTACCTCTGGGGGATGATTGCTATACAATTGAAATTTACATAAGGTATTGAATAAATGAAAATGTTATTTGGGGTATAGAGGTTATTTATTTAAATTAATTTTATCACTATTTATAACACTGTCGTTTAGTTTTATTAGTTTAGCAGTTCAAAGTGGAATATATTATTTCTTACAATACGTTTTTTTACTTTGCCTAGTCGCATCTAGGATGGCATTTCTTAAACCAGGAGAATTTTCTTAATCATGACTGTTACTCGTTACTTTTTTTCTAATTCTTCATGTCATTTACAACTATAGCATAAATTGTTAAAGGAAATAAAATGGATATAATATTTGTTTTGATTATGCAAATGTTTTTGAGGAAATTAATAAAATGTGTTGTGTATACAGGTGACAAATTAGAGATTTCGACTGAAATAATTTCAGTGTAACAGTAAATGATTTAAATAATTATTATAGTGTAACAGTAAATCATTTTAAAAAAATTTCATGATACCCATTCATTCTTGGTCATATATTATCTAGTACAGTTTTATGTGTTCGTAATCCACAAAAAATTCAAGATATTTATAAGGATGAAATTTATGTTTATTAGTCTGTACTTTTTTTACGTCAATATAAATGCAAAAGCAGTTTAAGAAAAACCATGTTAAGACATTGCTGTTTTGGTGCAATATTTCAGTTTTAACATAATAATAAAATTACAAGCTGTTGCTTTTAGCAAATAATTTGTCTATTGTATTTTTTATATTTTACTACAAATTTCCATGGACAAAATTACTGTCTTCCATTCTAGATTCAGGGTAGCGTCGAACCTGCAATATTAGTGTCGAGACTTATAAATTCTGTTGGGAAATATTTTATTAGTAGTATAATTTTTAATACTACATTCTTCTTTTATTTATTAATCTTCAGAGTGTGTTGTTTTCCAAGCTTAATTAACGATACTTTGTTTTAAATTCTTTTATCTTAAAAGTATGTACTTTCTGCCAACACATTTTCACTTCACTGAAAGGTACTAAGATTATACATTTATTAAGATTTTTGTTATATTTGCTATTTCTGATTTAAATGCACTTTAAATTTGTCCAAAAATTTAAGGTTTGTACGAGGGCTGTTTTTTTTATCAACTTCCGATGTGGTATAAAAATAAAACTAGTGAGAGTAATTAAATAAATTTATTATCAAGAGTTAGGTACATTATTAGTTAATTTTCAACATAATCGCCTTTTAAATTGAGGCATTTTTCATACCTGTGTACAAGCTTCTTAATACCTCTTTCATAGAAGTTTGCCGCCAGTGATTTGAGATGGGTTTTCACGGCGACTTGCAGCGTGTCGTCAGTTTGGAAGCTCTGCCCTCCTAGCATCATCTTCAGTTCCGGGAAAAAGTGATAGTCGCTCGGCGCTAAATCAGGGCTATACTCCGGATGGTCAAAAACGTACCATTTAAACCTGTCAAGAAGACATTTCGTCAAGGCAGCACTGTGAGGACGGGCGTTGTCATGAATGAGCACAACTCCTGATGTGAGCATTCCTCTCCTTTTGTTCTGGATAGTTCTCCGCAAACGTTGTAACATACCACAGTATCCTTCCACATTGATTGTGGTCCCTGGCTCTAAAAACTCTACAAGCAAAACACCCATTTTGATCCCAAAACACGGTGGCCATAATCTTTCTGTTGTTGAACGTTTTTTTGGATTTTTTGGGTTTGTTTAGAGAGTTTGAATGCATTCATTGTTGGGACTGCTGTTTCGTTTCTGGGGTGTCGTACAGAACCCATGTCTCATCTCCTGTCATTGTTTTGTTCAAAAAATCATCGCCATCTTCGTAACAATTCAGAAAAGACCTTGCTGACGCCATTCGCTGAGCTTTGTGGTCATCAGTCAACATCTTCGGCACCCATCGAGCACAAAGTTTTTTGTAGTCTAACTTATCAGTTACGATAGTATATAGGGCTGATAGTGAAATATCAGGAAACTGATTGGATAGCTCCATAATCGTAAACCTTCTTACACTTTGGTCAACTCGTTCAACGAGGTCTTCGTTTGCGATCTACTTTCGTCCTTGGCCCCCTTCATCATGAATGTAAACTCGTCCATCTTTAAATTTCCTACACCAATCACGCACTGCACTGTCACTCATAAAGCTTTCACCGTATACTCGTTTCATTCTACGGTGAATTTCTGCTGCGGATAACCCTTCAGCTTGCAAGAAACGAATGACACTTCGCAACTCCCACTTGGCGGGAGATTCTATCAAGGTAGATAGTTTATGTGTCACTAGATAAACTGGTAATGGCGTCAGACGCCCGAAAACGAGTGAGGTTGTAGTGGGAGAGGTGCGCAGTCGATTGCCTCGCATTACTGGCCGATGCCGCTCGCCCTGCCGTCTAGCTGTACAGTCGGAAGTTGAAAAAAAAACAGCCCTCGTATGTTATATTAGCAAGTTGATTCCATACATGTATTTTATATGTATAGTACAATTGAAAATGTTATAGATTTTATTTCAGAACACCTAGTAATATAACATAAGTGACAGAAAACTGTTACTGATATTATATTTTTCATTTCGAATTTTAAAATATGAACATAACATTCCTCAGATAGGTGGTCTAGAAAGTTAGGGAATTAAAAGTGAATGAATCTATCTTGAACATTGGCATTCTTGCATTAATATTTAAGTAATAATAACTTTTAATATTACTTGTTTAAGATAACAGGAAGAATCAGAAATTGTATATTTAGTTCTTGAAAGAGGAAGTACAGTAGAGTCTCGAAAATCCGAGCCCCGATTTTCGTAGGTTCTGTTAAATTCGAGCCTATTTCTATTTCAGACTATTTAATCTATTTGAAAAAAATTAAAGTTATTAACTGTTAGACAATGCACCGTTGCATCCCGATGAAGATCAATGATGTCCATGCTTTATTTTTACCCACAAATGTTTTGAGCCAAATCCAGCTGATGAACAAGATGTTTCTGGACTGTATGAAAAAATACAGATGCTTCCTTTTACAATCTCTTTTGGAAGTGACTAAAAGGGAAGAAATCATTGTAGGCTTTTTAAAAAAAAATATACTTAAGGAAGTTGTGTACTGTACAGCCGAATCATGGATCAAAATAAAAGAAGAAACATCAAGTAAGTCCTAGAAAAAGGTCCTAAGTTATAACTGTTGACTGTGTCATTGATCCACAAGAAGAAACAGATTTAACATTTCTTATCAAGAAATTTCCAGGTTGTAATATTCTTGATGATACGGACATACATCAAGGAATGAGTAAGGTCAAATGTAAGTAACAATAACACATGTTTCGACTATTGAAATGGTACACGAAACTACTGAAGGTAGTGAGGAGAATAAAGATGTAAGTTCAACCGAGACAATACAAAAAGGGAAAATTATTTACTTTGAAGAAACAGCCGCCTTGGAAACTGCACTACTCTATATTAAATAACAGACATTGCACCAAAAGATGTGCTTTTGCTGAGACGACACTGCAGCTCGAATACGATCTCATAAGCAGACGCAGAAGACACGTTATAACTTTTTTCAAAAAATGCAACAACTGTAATGAACAATGTATTCCAAAGCAACATTAGTTTACATAAGTACTGTGATCAATACAGTTCTATAAACGTATTTTGTGCATTCTTAACTATAGTATTAGGGTTTATTAGAAACCCTATTTTTTGTAATGCACAGGAACATATTTCCGTGTAATCCAAAGGGATGTCGGCCCCATCTAGATCGAATTATCGAGACTCTACTGCACTGTGTTTCCTACCAGATATCAATGACAATGCTAGGAAAGACAAGCTTTTACTTACACAGCTGTAAAAGTGTCTCAGAATGTTTTTATCTGCTAAAAAACAAGGAGTAGTTCTAGCACAAATTTACTTATATAGCAAGGTTTTGAACGTTTGTCTGAAGACCAAACAAAAAATCAAAGAAATAATAAAACTGAAGGAAGTTTTACTTATGTAAATTGTATACATAAATTAACTTAAAATTTTAACTATAAAAATAGAAAAATATTTCAGTTTCTTTCTTCACTTTACATCTTCATAGAAGAATCAATTTTAAATTATTATAAATATTGAATGGTGTTTTCTTCTAATTTTATCTGTGTTTAACATGAATTTATTGCTACTTATTTTATAGTTTCTAAACTACATCACAACCAAGATCTGATTCTTGTTTCATATTTCTCCTTGTAAAGGATCCACAAATAAAATAATTATAAGTGCCTTTGTATAAATTACTAGAATAATTTGTCACCTATAGTTGAAAGCAATTTATTTTCTTTCTGATATTAATGGATGAATCTACTTTCCAATACCTGAAATGTTTTATAGTTTAACTTTGGTTATAATTCAATTTTTTTTTCTATTCATTACTAAATATTCTTTCAAATATATTTTCTTACAGTAACTTGATAGGTGTGTCAATTTGAATAAAATATATGTACTTTTGCCATTTTCTACACCATCTGTACATTCAGGTATAGAATAAAATATATATTTGCGTGTATATTTTTGTGCATGCTCACATATTGTTCAAGTTCTTATCCAAGAATATTTGAGGAATTACTATTTTATCAAATATTTCCTTCTTCTATCAATGTGAACATTTTCAAGTAAATTCTATTTTATAATTCAAGATTTTTGTTCTTAATCCCCTTAGATATTTGTTAAATGAGTTTTCTAATATTAATATCTGAAAAGTTGTGATGTTGAGTTATTTTGTGCTTGTGGCTAGATTGGATTTATGTATCCATTAAAATGCCCTTTAAATCATTCATTTAGTTTTTTAGTTGCTGATTCTCAATTCTAGAAATCGTTGATTCTAATGGTATTGACTAATCGTCAATTCTTGATTATCTATTGATTAAAGTGCAGATTCTGATTCTTGTTTTTAGAACTGTTAAAATACATGTGAGGTGTAATTTATTGGGAAAATTATTAATTTTCATCTATGCCTTATTTATTTATGCTTTGAATGAATTAAACATTTAAAGCAAACAACAATTTGATATAACGAAAATATTATTTATGACACATCAACAAAGATGATCAGAAACAATTCTGGTCCGTTTGTCACTTTTATCTGATATATTTGTCATGCTTAAAAAATTCTTATTTTTAAATTAAGGATGAGCGTTTTGTGTAGCCTAGTATATTAAACAGAACGTTCAAAAGGCTACTCCATATGATCAAGATATTAACTAAATTATTATTAGAGAATATCATGTATGCCTATATAACTTGAAAAAATCGAGAATCAAAAGAAAAATTTTAGAATGGGAATTGAAAATTTTAGAAATTTACCGATCTTTATTTTTTTTTTTTGCCTCTATAGTGCTTTACAATTGGCACATTTAAACTTAAGTATTCTATTTTCCACTAAAAATATATGGCAATTAATTCAGTAATTGTAAGTAATACTATAAAGGGCAAATACAAAAAAAATGAATGAAAGGCATTGGAGAACATTTAGTACATATATAAAATTGTACGCTAACAAGTCAAATTTTGCAACATAGGAACATTAATTACAAGAAACCCATTAAACAAATACGTAAAGTGATTACAATGAACATAGAGTAGAATCTAGAATACATAAATATACAAATTTATAGATTAAAATATAATGAAAAAACAGATTCAGATATTAATATCAGATCCAGTCAACTTTAAAATCGAACAACCTGACAACAATGTAAACCACCCTACTTGACCGTACTTCAAAATAAAGGACCATTATTTTGAGGAAACAGAACTTATTCTTATGAATGCTATTTTTATAAAACTAATTATTTTGGAAACAAAGAAATTTAACTCAAGTGCTGAAATAGGATTCTAAGTTTTCCTTCTAGCATTCAATTAAATTTGAAATATATATATATTTGTAAAGTTTTTTATAGAATTAGGCTAAGTTTTGCTGAGTGTATATACGCTGATATGTATTTCTTCATGTGGAAAAATATGATTAATAGTTAATATCCGGAGTACATCCTTTCATCCTTCAAGTGAGCCCAACAATACTTGAAGTGCGAATAAAGAGTACAGACAACCCAGCTCCTATATATAGGAGCCCATTGACATCAATCCACATACACCTGAGCCAAACAGTTAATCACATTCCTTTCCTTTTGTTCACCTTTCTGCCAATAAAATCTATCGATGACACATTTCCACACTGTGGGCAAATTCAAAGTATCACATTAGGTAAGACTTTCCAGCTTCTCTATTTCGACAACCTCTTGTATTATTCTAGTCCTATAAGTTTTCTGCTTGAGCAATTTCCTCTAGCTTTCTGTCATATACATATATATATCACTTTCACTTATGTACTTAAACAAGAATCTTACTTGGTATTTATGCAAGCGCTTTCAGAAGCTAGCGAGTGCTTCCATCATCTGGCATACTAAACGTATTTTTGTTTAGTATTACAAAAATACGTTTAGTATGCCAGATGATGGAAGCACTCGCTAGCTTCTGAAAGCGCTTGCATAAATACCAAGTAAGATTCTTGTTTAAGTACATAAGTGAAAGTGATAAGTGTATACAAGAAAACAGTGTTGCATAATCTACAAACATATATATATATATAGGTTAGTTCTAGTAGAGCTTAAAGCTTATTACCTAAAGGCAATAGTCCAAAACTGCAATCTCTTGGAAATAAGCACATATAAAACACTTAATACACTTTTATTTGAAATATTTCGATCAACATGATCTTCTTCAGTCAAGAAAGAGAAAAAGAAGAGAAAAAGAAAAAGAAGGAGAAAAAGAAAGAGAAAAAGAAGAAGAGAAAAACAAAACAAAAGAAGAGTCTTTGTTTTGTTTTTCTCTTTCTTGACTGAAGAAGATCATGTTGATCGAAATATTTCAAATAAAAGTGTATTAAGTGTTTTATATGTGCTTATTTCCAAGAGATTGCAGTTTTGGACTATTGCCTTTAGGTAAGTCTGTCAGTCTCCTATCAAGTCCAAAAAATTCTTATATATATATATATATATATATATATATATATATATATATATATATATATAGAAGAACTAAGTCAAAATACAAATACAAGAATTATAATTGAATTTACAATTCAAATATATATATATTGATATATTACGTTTTCCATTATTACAAAAAATATCAGTGATTCGACAATGGTCAAGTGACCGAAAGGTGCCTCATCACAAGGTAAAATTATTGCACTTAGTGGTGGATAAAAGTATCAACTTCATATATATATATATATATATATGTGTGTGTGTGTGTGTGTGTGTGTGTGTGCTCTTCAACTGTTGTTGGGTTCACCTCGTCAATGCTAGATGAGATTCTAGTGAAATGTCAACTGCGATTTTTTGCACTGCAAAATGAACTCCAAATATCAACTATTCATCATATATGTTATAGTATTCATCAATATGAATATATGTTACATATGTGTGTGTATATATATATATATATATATATATATATATATATATATATATATATACACACAGACACACACACGCTTTTTTGTATTTAAGAGTGTGTGTGCGTATGTTGTTTAGAAAAAAAATACTAATATGTTATTTTTACAGATGTCAGAATTTCATTTCAATATTATGAGAAGGATTAACACAAACAATTTTGAGTTAATTCATATTTCTGTATAGTTTTTTAAACAATGATATTGGATATGTAAATAGAAGAAACTTCAACAGTACTTGGTCCTTCAAAGTAAGTATTTATTCAAAAAGACATATTGCTATTTTTATTGTGTATCTGCTAAATTCCAGGGTGAAATACCTCACAACTCAACCCTGGTGTCCTTTGACATCTCAAACCCATATACTAATATCCCGGTCACAGCAACATTAAACATATTATAAGACAGTTTAAAACTGAACAATACCCTGAAAGAAGTCGTTCACATTTTGAACATCATTACACAACATAACTACTTCACTCACAACAACAAATATTACACACAGAAGGAATGCCTACTTCTGGGTCCACTGACCTCAAGCATTCTGGCAGAAGTATTCTTACAACAATAGAACAGAACAAGATTATACATAACAACAAACATTATTATTAAAACTCGGATAGGTCTTATTGGTGTAGAGCACTTAGCTACAGCCTTTGTACTCTCTTCCCATCCTTACCACAGGATTAGCTTAGTGGATACCTACCTCTTTGCAGAATCTACATACGACAGAAGCTTCCTATCCAGAATAACTCCCAGATAATTAGTAGTTCAACATAGCTTATTTTGGTATTACCAATTTCCATCATCTCCAGCGATTTAGTTTTATATCGCCTAGTGATGATGAGTGTCACAGATTTCTCTCTTTGAATGCAAAGTTCTTTTTCCCTGCACCATGCGTCTGTTACCTTGAGTGCCTCCTGAAGCAGGTCTCTGAGGACCTCTTCAAATAGCCCCCTAACAAGGATAGCTATGTAGTCCGTACATCCTACCACCTTAATGCCTATTCAACTGACCGTCTACAACAAGGCTCCTTAGCAGAGGGGATAATACCCCACCCTGTGGGTAGCCCTCTGAGACCATCCCACCTTTTGTGTACCCCATACAGGATACTGTACTTGAACGGTTTTTCAAGGAACTAATAATCCAATTTATAATTCTGTCAGAAATTTCATGATCATTAGGGGTTCTCTTGATGGCCAGCCTAGAGGTACTATAAAAGCCCCTTCCAAATCAAGAAAAGCCCCAATACATATCCCTGTGTTGTTGATCTGACCCTCAATGAAGTCCACAACCAACAACGGCGCAGTTTCCACTTACCTACCAATCAGGTAGGCATGTTGGTCCTGATGAAGCGGGTACCCCTTCAGAGGTCCCTCCTTCAAATAATGGTCCTCTAGCCTTTCCAGTGCCTTTAACAAGAATGATGTAAGGCTGATAGGTCTGAAGTCCTTTACCTCTGTATAACATTTCTTCCTCTGTTTGGGGGATAAAGATAACTTTCATTTTGAGCCACTGCCTGGGCGTTTAACCCAGGGCAACACAGCCCCTGAGTAATCCCGTCAATGGCCCTATAATTTTCTGCAAGCAATGCTGGAGTAATATTATCCAATCCAAGCACTTTAAAAGGCTCAAAAGACAGAATCGTCTCTTACACATTTTGCACCGAGATCACCTACCCAGCTATATTCCAGTTCACCCTTGGCACCATTTTTCGGAGGTTATGAGCACCATATCCCACAGGTCCAATACCAGGAAAACTGTTCCTCATCAGCAAATTCAGGGTTTCTTCCGAAGTGTCAATAAAGCTACCACCAGCCTTCTTGACAAACTTAAGCTCTCCCCTCGGTTCATCTGCTAACAGCTTAAACAGTCTAGCAGTGTCACTGTGCAGTCTCTGAGCACCACTTTTCCCAAGAAACACGTTTAACCTCCTTTGTGACATTTTTATAGAGACACTGGCTGTCTTTATATGCTTGCCAGGTCTCCACCGTATTCTTCTTCTTTGCTCTATTAAATAGCCTTCTAGTTTTTTTTCCGTCTTGCTTGTAACTTGCAATTACACTTAAGCTTACCGTGTCCAGTGTTTATCCGCGAGAGAGAGCAATTTTCCTCAAACAACGTGAAATTTGCAGGCCTCAGTACTTTCCAGTTCATTTGGTGTACCATACTTACCATAGAAGCCTGACAACTGCCTCCTCACCGAGGACTTATAACCTCCCCAGTTTGTCCTTCTCAGGTCCCTAAACCACACCACATAGGGTACAACTCCCCTCATTGTAGCAGTATGATCCGGTAATCTTACATGGAGGGCTCATCTGAAACCTTCCAGTCATGCACCTACTTTACCATCTGTCTATTTGTCCCTTCTGTTTGATGTGACAAATGTTGGTTTGCCACCTGTGTTTAGAACCACAAGGTTTTCTTCATTGAGGAAAGCGAGGAACTTTTCGCCATGCTCATTTATATCTGAGCTCCCCCACACCTCATTATGAGCATTGTCATCACAGCCCACCAAGATTCCTATATTCCTCTCCCTGCAGTACCGAACTAGGCAATTTTCTACTGTAGACATAATAACTCCTTGCTCCAACTTACCTCACTCTTACCTCGAATTCTAACTACCGCAAGGTCTCTGGTTGAGAATTCTTGAATCAGCATGGCTTCTAGTCCTCTGACTGTCACACATGCCCTGTATTCCTCATGTCCCCCACTTGCGTAGGAACCCTCGGCTACAGCCAGACCCCTTATACAGTTCCTGACCAGCCATGATTTTAGCACCAGCGCAAGCGCTGGTAAATTGTGTCTCACATTTAAGCACCTGGTTAGGACCACCGAGGCGCTTTACTGTAGTGCAAGTTGATCTGCAGGATCATTGCTCAAGGGTCAGCCAAATCCAACTGACCCCTACGCATTCTTCTGATTCTTCCTCTCGCCCTTGTCTTCGAGGTCCTTAGAGGTCCATCTAAATGTGACTTCTTCAGTCCCCAGGAAGGCCTTCCCAACTCTTGCCTTGAGAAGCCTGGCTGTTGCCTCATCCAATCCTAGGCAGAGGAGGCTTGCAGGTCCCCGCTCAGTGAACTATAGGATCTTCCACTTCGAAGTGTCAATTTACAGCCTCTGCATCTCCATGAGCTTGACCAACTGAGTGGCCTCCCTTTTAGGTGGTGACACAAGCACCGTCATTTTCACCCTCTTGATCAGTTCATCAGGCAGGTCTAGCCTTGCCAGAGTCCCGTCCTCGAGCTTAACTGACGGTTCTACTTCTCGCAGCCATTTTGGAGATTCTTCCTCAGCACAAATGAACGCTGCAACTCCATCTCTCAAGTACGTGTCCCTGAACCGCAGAACAAAACCTCCACTAGGAATGTCCTGGTCTAGACCTTTGTCTATTCCTATTACCTCCAACTCTGGAGTAGGATCAGAATTACTCCTTTCCTTTTTTTCCTCTCTTTCTCCTGTCTTATTAAGGTCTTACCAGATCCATCGGCTTCCTCGAAAACAGGGCAGGTACTACCCCCAGCTTCCACCAAACCCTTCCGCTTCCTGATCTGGTGCTTCCTCAAAGAGGGTGGTGGTGGTTCTCTGCCCTCCGCCTTCTCTGCTTCCTTATGGTAGGCAAGCCAGAGTTCTTTCCTAATTTGTGCCCCACTCATTCCTCCTGTTGCCTTTGCAACTAATTTTCCATCTGTCTACGGGGCCTGAAGCCACTTCCATTGGGACAGATTTGTCGGTAGGCTCTAGACCCTGACCAGTTAAAGTACTTTTATAGTTTTCTGCCATGTATATTACCACAAGGATCTAGGGAAGAAAGGTCTGCCGCCGCAGAGTAATGCAACTTAAATACTCAGGAGTGGCGCCAGGTGACCCTGAGGTTCTGTTAAAGACCATCCATACCCTGAGGGCCACGCATCTCCATCACCACGGATCGCATAACATCTTCAGATCAGGTGTGTAAGTACCCATCCAGATCACCAACCTGGATGGGGTGGCCTGGCCCATTTTTTGAACCGCCTCCATGCACTCACACATTTGCCTGGACGTCCTGTTTATAGGGAACCGCATATATACAGCTCACTGCACACTATTGTTGAATCCATCTTAGCAAATCAACTCATGGACACTAAACAATCATGCAAAAGTATAGAAAATAACATGAGGATCCTCCACACATGCAAAAAAGGTCACAAATTAAACACATTAGAACAAAAAATATACAGACATAGCAACACATAAAAATGACATTCTAAATGGACAAACACGATATAGATCACGCATACTTTTCAATCACATTACTTCTAACTTTCAAAAATTGAAACCGGAAAGCACTACTGCAACGACCCTAGCGGCAGAAATGTGAGGCTGAAGAAGTCATTAGAAAAAATCGTGACCTCCAAACATAAGTTAACAATTTGAAGAACTTATATAAATGAAATGTCTGGTCACCAGTAAGTACAAAATATGTCTTTAATCATTGCTACTTCTGCTCTTGTCACTGTACTCTGAATTATAAACATTCTCACTGGTTTTGTTAGAACTGAACAAAGAATTTTTTTTGACATAATCTCTATAAACTTACTACATGTGACAGGCATTTAAACTAATGGTTTGCTATATTACACACATGGTCATTGATCTACTGAATTATGTCATTTTATTATTTACATTTTTTGTATATGCTTTTGTTCAATAGAACGTTAACAATATATTGTGATGAAACTGAAAGGCTATACAAAACATTGAATGTAATAAAACCCTGTAAACAAAGTACAAAAAATTTTTTCTCATTACAAAATTACAGATTAAAAAAAATTCAAATAGAAAACCTTTCACATGCCTTACAGTTGACATTCTAGTTCAGGGGTCCTCACTAGGAATACTTTGAGAGCCAAAAATTTTGCATAAAATTTTCCTGAGGGCCGCAAGTACAAGAGGCACTAAATAACTGACAAACAATATGATTATAACATACGTTTATTACATTACCAACATAAATAAACTGTTTTGTTAAAAGTTTGAAAATGTCTTTTGTTTTACTAAATTAATTCTTTGAAGTTGATGGGCGAAATCTTTCACAGTCGTCTAATATGGCATCTATGTTGGCAGGTTGGGAAGAAACTGAAATTCTTAAAATGTTCTCAACATTCTCACTTGTTAGCCTAGATTTGTACTTGTTTTTTACAAACTTCAGCTTACTGAATGTAGATTCACAGACATAAGTAGATGAAAAAACACACAATATTTTCTGAGCACATTCAAGTAAGTTAGAAAATTTGTCCTTTTCAACAACCCTCCGAAACCATAGTGAGCTTTATTCTTCATCTTTTCTTCAAAAATACTTTTGAGTTCCGTATCGTTGTGAAGATCGATTAATTCATTTTTCAAATCCCTTCATATCCAAAAACAGAAAGATCAGCTACATTAGCTGATTTCATTGCCCATGGATTTTCTACCAAGCGAAATGGTACAGTTTCACGACATATCAAACATATGGCAGTCCCTTCTTTCTTACCTTTTGCACGTCTCCACCGTCACACGTAAGTTGCGTTGCGTTGCGGTGTTGCCGATACTATTGCTTGCTAAACGTCATTAAAGCCCCAGGCAAAGATATAGCGGGCGGGGTTTTTAACTTCAGTAGTTTGAGTAATTAATTAAGTTTAGTAAAACAACGACAGATTTTCAAAACACTCAGTAAATAAATATAATATTTATTTAAGTTGTAAAATATTTTTACTTCAATCCTAACCGTCTAAGGGCTGCAAAAAATCGTCCCGAGGGCCGCGTAGTGAGGATGCCTGTTCTAGTTATTAAAAAACATGTATAATGTACACTCATTTATTATCAAATGTTAGAGCTTATTAATATACAAAGACAGTACATAAAATACTTCTTAGAAATGATGACAGAATAATAAAGGATAACTGTTACAAACAATTAAGGAAGCAGAAAAAAAATGTTACATCCTTTAAAGTTTCTTGAGTGCCTGCCCTTGCCATTTTCACAATAACTACAAATTGTCTGCTGTTGTTACACAAATACAATGACAATATAAATTGAACTTTGATATGACATGAATGATCCGATCCGACATTCAATAAGTTTTTCATAAATTGCCTATCCAAAAGTGGCCACAGGGAAGAGGCAGTAGGAGCAATCCCCCCCTCCTAAATATATTTTTCATATTTGGAACATATTAAATTTATCCCAGTTTATTTATAAAAATGTATTTTTCATTTGACTTGTATTATAAAGCAATGTATATTGTTTTAACATCTATGTAATGTTGGGTGTAGAAATTCATCAGATAACATTGCTAGTTCCACCCGGCATAAACCTCACTGGCATGTTACAAGTCGTGGACTAGTTCAGTACAGGCTGGGCCGAACTATCAGTATGCTATCAGTCTGTGTACTTTGACTCCTCTTCAGAGTTGTTGAAAGTTAAACAATATTTTATATTATGTACAAGATAATTTTGGTATCAATGTAAATTCAGGTAAAATGCATGTTTTGATGAAAAAATGCCAAATTTCCTGTGATTTTTAAGTACAAGAATAGCTTAAATTTTCATTTCCAGGCCTTTATTTTTGAAAATTTGTTTGCTCTAAACCACCCTATGTTTTCCTATCATTAGACCCCCCCCCCCAATATGTCCTGGAGCTGCTCTTGTACCTGCCTCCTACAAATACTTGATCTTCACCATTTGGGACAAATCATGCTAAAATATTTTCTTAGGAGTTTATTAGGGTTTTCTAATTATAGAACTTCAATGTCAAACATATGTACTTACATAGTACAACCTGAAGAGTATTATATAAGTTTAAAGACTAAACTATTGTAATATATTAATGTTTCTTTTGTATAAGAGCATATAAATACTAAATACAATTTAGTATTTATAAAAAAACTTTTATCACAAAAAAATAGATAAATAGCTCTTGTATTTAACATATTTGTAAGTAAATAGCTCAAGTTCAAATATAAAATTTACTATCTATTTATATTTTTGTATACAATTTGTAACATTTCTTTGAATATTGTTATCTTGGTGTTATGTATTTTTTTCTGTTGTATAATATGTCAAAGTTACTTGTTTAAACTTTTTTTCTTTTTACTAAAATTTCCATGGTTTTGAGGTGAAGGAAGGTGTTGGGTATTTTCAATTGCCAATTTTTGTAAAAGTCTTACACTATTGCCAGGTGAAAACACTATGTGAACGTTGTAGATTGATCTACAGACTTGTGTAATCACAGTTTGTATTAAATAGTTGCAGTTTTGTAATAGAACTGATAGTTTTTTACTTGTTGAAGTTGTTATTTCTTAACCTAATGTCATTTAATAAATGTTTTAAATTATAGTTATAAGATAAAAATTCTAAACTTTTTTATTTAACTTTTGCTGTTAAATCGTATAGTTAATTTAAACTTTGCTCAGAATTTAATTTGTAATCATTTACTACCTAAATACTTTATATGTCATAAAAATTGTATATTTTAAATATGTTGTTTTTGTTTTCCAAATTTAAATACAGTAGAATCTTGATAATTCGAAGTAGATGGGACTGAGACCCCCTCAGATTATACTGAAATAGGTTCCCGTACATAAGAAAAAGTTCCAATGAACCCTAATAATATAATTAAGAATGCACAAAATACCTGTAATTTTTTTAAAAAAGCCTATGATGCTACCTTCCCCTTCAGCTTCAAAGAGAGATTGTAAAAGATAACATCTGTATTTTTTCATACATTTTAGAATACCCTGATCCATCAGCTGGGTTTGACTAGTAACATTTGCAGGTAGAAATAAAACACAAATATCATCAGATCAAGGTTGATCTTCATCGGGATCCGACAGTTCATTGTCTTAACAGTAAATAATTTGGATTTCCTATCAAATAGATATTATAGTCTGATATATAAATAGACTCAAATTTAATGGAAGCTTAAACAATCGGGACTCAGAATTTCAAAACTCTACTGTAATATATATATTTTTTATAAAATTTAAAAAATATGGTTTTGTTAGTACTTAAAAAGATTAAAATTCATTTCAGAAAGAATATAAAATTAAATTATTCCCTTGTAACAAAATTTATTATAATTTTATATTTTTTCTGAAATGAATTTAAATCTTTTTAAGTCCTAACGAAACCATATTTTTAAAATTTTTTGAAACCTTATTTTGATTTACTAATAATCATCAATTTCATATTATTGTTTTAGTCTTTTTAACTATATCTCTTTGTGTTTTGAAACAAAATTTTTTAATTTATCAAAATTTATTTCACAAACTAAATGATTAAAGTATTTTACCATTATTGTTAATCACTCGTCGTGATTCGACAATGGTCAAGTGACCGAAGGGCGCCTCATCACACAAGGTAAAATCATTGCACTTAATGGTGGATAAAATTACTTACAATAGTTATATATTAACTTCATAAAGTCAGTGCAACGGAAAAACAATGGATAATGTAAAATATCAAGAATATATATATATATATATATATATATATATATAATACAAATACAAGAATATTATAATTCTCGTATTTGTATTTTGACTTATGTTCTATATATATATATATATACACACCAGTATTGACGAGATAGAACAACAATAGACAAGCATTGACAACCCAACAACAATAGAAGAGCGAGTGAACAGAGTCCTTCACTCGCTCTTCTACTGTTATTGGGTTCACCTCGTCAATGCTGGATGAGATTCTTATTTTCATATTTTTCCATCCGTGAACGAATACGTATCAGCATATATATATATATATATATATATATATATATATATATATAATACAAATACAAGAATATTATAATTCTCGTATTTGTATTTTGACTTATGTTCTATATATATATATATACACACCAGTATTGACGAGATAGAACAACAATAGACAAGCATTGACAACCCAACAACAATAGAAGAACGAGTGAACAGAGTCCTTCACTCGCTCTTCTACTGTTATTGGGTTCACCTCGTCAATGCTGGATGAGATTCTTATTTTCATATTTTTCCATCCGTGAACGAATACGTATCAGCATATATATATATATATATATATTATTTAGATTTTTTGGACTAGGAGACTGACAGACTTACCTTGGTAAGAGTCCACTCTGTAGTCTTGAAATAGAAACACATAAAAGCACTTAAACAATGATATATTTCAACCACACGGTGGTCTTTGTCAATCGAAGAGAATACACAAAAAGAAATATGAGAGAATGAAATAAAATAATTGTAATCACAGATTGTGTAGAGTAGAAATCAAATGTCACAGATCCACAGATTAAAGATATATATATTGTTTCCATGAACATATGAGTGATTATAGTTTATATAAGTCTGTCAGGGGAAAAGAAATAAGGCTATTTGGAAAAAAAAAAAAAAATGAATGGATTTATCTGATGTTGAGGTTAGGGGATTCTCTGGACTTGGTATACCACTGGTATGATAGTTCCCACCTTCTCAGTTCTGAGGGATTGCAATCAGGGGGGAGTGATTTAATTATTTTTGTGGTATAGCAGTCATCAAAAGTTGTGATGTTGTGACTCGCAGCATGTTGAGCTGTTGGTCTATTTTCCATATTCATAATTTTAACATCATGTCTGTGGCCATTCATTCTGATATTCAGACCATCCGTGCTCAGGCCTATGTACTGTGCTGAGCAAAGTTTACATTGTAGCTGGTATATGACATTTTTCGATGTACAATTATGATGACCCTGTATTTTGAAGACCATTTTTATTGTTTGGCTGTTGAAACTATTTGCTGAGGGGTGTATTGGACATGTCTTGCATCTAGGTCTATTACATGGGAAGGAGCCATGAGGAAGTTTGTGTGGCTTCTCTGCATCAGGGTCTGGTAGTTTAGGATGTACTAGGATGTTTTTCAAGTTGGGAGGTTGCTTGTACCAAATTTGCGGTGGATCGGTGAAAAGATTTTTGGTGTGGACGGAAGCTCGAAGAATTTTGAAGCCATCTCTCAATATCTTGTTGAGTTTATGTAGACCAGGATGGTAGTCTGTTATTAAAGACAGTTTATTTTGTTCTGTTTGTGGTTTATGGTGAACCGAGGATTGTGCTGAATGAATTTGGTTTTCAATGAGTTTTTTTGGGTATCCTCTTCTCTGGAAGGCTGTTGATATCTTTCTATTAAAATCTTCCAATTCCCTATCATTCGAACAGATTCTCTTACCCCTGATTGCTTGACTGTATGGAATGGATCGTTTTATGTTTATTGGGTGGTTGCTGTCGAAATGGAGATATTGTAGGTGGTTTGTAGGTTTGATGTGAATTCCTGTGTTGATATTTCCATTCTGGAGTGTTACCTCTACATCCAAAAAGGTGATGGCTGATGTAGATTTCTCCCAGGTAAATTGAAGTGTGGAGAATTGTGTCAGGCTGTCTAAAAATGTCTCAAGTGTTGAAGCACCCTGTGTCCAAATTTGGAAGATGTCATCTATATATCTATACCAACATAATGGCTGGTGTGTTTGTGTCTTTAGAAAACTTTCTTCCAACACTCTTCTATAAATTAGAAAGTGATGAAAAATTAGATTATTTTTTATAAATACCATGAAATTAAATTTTGCTCTGAATTTACTAAGTTTATAATAGCTCTGTTAGCTAAATCTAATGTAAGAAAGAAAGTACTTATTGTTTAGTTCCTGGAATCCAGGCCATTGCGTTAACTACTTCACTGCACTTTTACACACAATAACTTACTTCCCTAATTTCTTTACTATCTATTTTATTCACTTCGCACTTATAAAATTTACACATAAAAAACTAACATTTCCCTTAACTCTTCTAAACAAATTTACCTTTTTTTAAATATTGCTTTGAACTTTATCCCCTCCCCTTCATACGTGTCTGCCCTCTTCTGAAGTTCCTCCAATACTTCTCTTCCCGATGATCTTTAGTTTTAAAAACCAGCATATTATCTCCCATATTATCTCATGTATGATTCCCACACAGCTTTTACAAATAGCCTTCCTAATGGTACAGTGTTATTTCCCAGGTTATTTTGGTCACTTGAAATTCTTTATTCAATAGGTTTCCCACAGCATGGTTTATGACTACCCCAGAAATAGAACGATAGTTAAGCCCTCTTTGTCAATACTTTAGTAATTATTCTTGGTCATTCGTTCCTTAATATTTCTCCAGATTATTATTATATTTGGATACTAACTAAAATTATTCTATAGACCTCATACTATTATGATATATATATATATATGCTGATACGTATTCCTTCACGAATGGAAAAATATTATGAATAGTTTGTAACGTGTTAATTTTATTGTTACATTAATTCTAAGGAATTAAGTGATCTTAAAGATTGCAGTAATTCGTTACATTATTAAAGATTGACCTGCAATGTCACATGTTCAGTTGAAACAAGGATGATGTATATCACAAATAATTTAGACACAAATGTTATTTTGCAAATTAAAACAATTACAAATAAATACACATTGGAAATGTTGGCTTACCCTCGTTACATACATATTTAATTTAAGAGATCTTATTATATGAAAATCTATGGCAGAGGACAAGACATTTATTTGAAATTGCTTTGCATATATTCAAGATGCATTAAAGATTGTACATTGAATTTAAATAAATTTTTACATTGCACGATTACTATTAACACTTTTGTTTTACTGAAAACTGGCTTGTAAAGCCGTGAAAGTTTAAAGTTATGTTTTTAAACGTTATTCCTTTTTTAACACAATTTTTATAGTACAACTTAGCTACTTTTTTGATTGTGGTGATGCGACAAGACTTATTTTTGTATGAAATCCCTCATTCAGCGTTTCGGCAATGATATTTCCTCTCAAGGTATTTTTCAAGGCAGCAACATTTCTATTAATGAAAACAAAAACATTCATTAAAATACTGTATAAAAATATAAAGGCGTCCCTTGCTCCTGCATCTCGAAAGAGGTCCTTCCTCGATTACATTTCAAAATTAAGAGAGAGCCAGCATGGCTTGCATACGGCTATCAAGGTTTCCGCGCATCTTCAACTGCGCAGCTCGGGCCTGGCAGTTCCTTTTTGAAAAAACAGATGTCGTGCTCTTATATAGATTTCGGTCCAAATACAATTTTTTTAATTATTTATACCTATGTTTTACATTTTAAAACTTTTGACGTCCTGTTTGTTTTCTGAATATCTCTTAATATGCAACATCACCTAAAATAATGTTACAAGTTAATATAAGGAGTACATCGGTTCATTTTGGAGTGAATAAAATTGCAATTCCGACGTTTCGCTAGAATCTCATCTACCAATGATGAGGTGAACCCAACAACTGTTGAAGTGCGAATGGAGAGCACAGCCAACTCTGCTCCTATATATAGAGGAAAGAACAGAAGCATCACTCATTGACATCAATCCACACACACCTAAGCAAAACAATTACTCTCCTTTCCTTTTGTTCACCTTTTTTGTAAATAAAATCGATGACGCATTTTCACACTGCGGGCAAATTCAAAGTATCATTACGTTTGTTGCGACTCCCTTGCTTCTCTATTTTGACAGCATCACGTATAATTCTAGTCCTGTAGTTTTCCACTTGAGCAATCTGTCGGCAATACTGGAAATCAATGGTATGCCATGTATCGCTATATTGCCTGTGCAAAGTCAACTTTTTCTGCTTCTTTTTAAGGCCAAGTTTGTGCTTCTCAAGCCCAGCTGAGATACGTCTGTTTGTTTAGCCAATGTATGATTTTTTACAAGAAACACTGTAAACGCCATGGTTTTCCAATATCTTATCTTTGGCTTTACCAAGAACCTTATTGATGGTGATGATTTGTAGACAACATATACCATGTCTCCTTAAGAGTCTGCCAATCCTATCAGTGGTCCCTCTAATAAAAGGCAGGAGAACAGTACCAGTTTTCTCAGTCTTCCTCTTATCCACGTCAGCCGGAAGTATACTTTGGCGGTGCAACGCTTTATCAATAACATAATCCTTATATGCATTCCTTCTAAGCACGTCTCATAGTATTAGGTTTGCCGTCCCTTAAATGGATGTCGGTTAACTTCTGAGACTGAGTGAAGAGAGTGTCAACGACACTGGATCTGTGATGGGGTGGTGGTGTGACAACGTTAAGATATCTATTGGTGTGAGTCTGTTTACACAACTATTCCCTTATCAGCTGGCAATATGGTAATGTTTCCATTATTTTTTCAGTTTAAAAAGGGCTCTTTTTTCTCCAGGGCTTGAAATTAGGTTTAGGAATCCTGCTGTTACGTATAATACTAGGAACCTATTAACGAATTTCCTCAGCTTCAGATTTACTCATGTAGGCTATAGATGTTTCAACCTCAGATATTATTTCTTTTATAAGAAGCCTGATTAGGAGATGTGGCTAAGGTAAACCCTTGACATAGGACAGATTTCAGCATCACTGAGGCTGTAGCTAAAAATGTTCTTCATAACCAAGTCAGGATTCAGAGTCTGACAATGACTTCCAGAAGTATTTGGAGTAATGTTATCAAACTTCTTCATCAGTTTCTTACTTTTCAGAGTTACATTAATTTCTGATCTCCAAATCACTAGAGTTTCGATGCAACCCTACAAAATACGATGTACAACATTGCTAAGGTCAATGTGCAAAATAAAAAGTTCACATTCAGTGATAGCGAGGTTCTTCTTCATAGGTGGAACAAAACGTCGGAACTGCGATTTTATTCACTACAAAATGAACGGATGTACTCCAGATATTAACTATTCAGCAAAATATTAACAGAAAGAAATTAACAGCAAAATATATGTATAATTGGCCATACATATATATGGTATTTGTATTTGTCATATATGTATGATTTTACACACAGTAAAATCCACTATATACCCTCCCGTTTAAGACGATTTCTGGCTTATTACAATTTTTTCTCAGACCCTAAAACCTAGCATCACGGATGATACTCTTTGAATCCCGCTTAATACGCTTTTTTACACTGCGTTTTCTCGACTACTTTCGGATATTTTACTGTGTAATAATAAAATACAAGTAATAAAGCATTACGGTAGTTTTATGCAGTTCAGCAGTTTGTGCACTTTCAACAACAAACTCAATCTATCCAGTATATACAAAATAACATGTAACGATTTTCCCAACCTCTGTAACGACCAAACCGTTAGATCATTCAACATATGCTTTAAAATACACATCGACATATAAATCCAGCTACATGAACATATATACTCATTTAAATAGTCTCGATATATAAAACCATAGTAAAAAAACTAACTACAGAAAAATATGAAATATACAATCATCATGCAATAGAAGAAAATATCTTAAAATGACCACGCACGCAGTTTTTCGTCACATAGTAAACAACTAACTACCCCACTACGCTTATAAATCGTAAGCGCCAGACCTTATATCATGTGCGACAACTTCGTCAATGAAACTTGTTTTAAAACTCGTCAGCACTTAAGTTCTAAAGTATTCACTCATTTATGCAATGATTATTTATACTACATCTTATGGCCGCCCTTCTGATCTCACAATGAGTCTTAACATCAACCAGGTTAAGTGCGAGAAAAATCATATATCGCTATTCTTCTTTCTCACGATTAATAGTAGTCCAGCAATGTTTCATTATCGAAGATAATGTAATGAGTTTAACAAAAATCGGGGTTTTTAAAATTTTATTTAAGGATGTACCAAGTTGTATTGTTTATGCAGCTTCGAATTGAAACGATCGTGTACCTTAATAGAAAATTATGACGAAAGGTTTTCGAGACTAAGAATGTTAATTTTAAAATAAAATACTAAGGTTGAGACATTTAAAAATTTTATATTATATCCTACATTATTTTTAAATAATGTTTCAGTGGTTATTAAAGTTTGTTTTATAAAGGGTTTTTATTATTTATACTATATATCTATTATAATGTCTCTACAAAAATTCAAATAATACTCTAAATACCAAAGGTTATAGTTTTCTCTGACCTAGAAATATGATTTCAAAGATCAGCTGTTTTGAGATTAAAGACCACAGATTAGCTTACATTTATTTAATTTTTTGTTATTTATCATTATTTTACAAAATTAACACGATTTTGTAGTTGTAAGTTGAAATAAACTTGCGATAAACTACTCGCGTTACTGAAAAATGATTGATTAGAAATATGAGTACATTGTGATTATTCAGTTTAGTGTTTTGTGGCTCAACTTGCGTTACTAGTGTGTTCTGATGGCAGAAAATAATGCTATAGTGCCTATGGGAGAAACACAAAAGCTGTCTAAAATAATATTGAAATTTAAGAATCCTTTCGTTCGCAAACAGAGTTCAAAATATTGTCTGTGTAAAAATAAACCTACCATAAATGTCAGTTTAGACAAAAATGATTATTCAGTTATGGATTGTGAAAACATCCCATTACGCCTAGGAAATGAATGTGAATTTTGTAAACATAGTACTGATAATAGGTCCAAGAATACCGATAAGACTGGTTTACTTCATTCTTTGAGGCAGCGTTTTTTAGGTAGACAGACTACCTCATTAAAAAGTTTGAAGTGTTTAACTAAGCCAAAAGTTGTAACAGATCCTTCAAATGCTAATAATAATTGTGAAGTAGAATTCAATTCAGTTGATAAAGAAAGGTTGCATAATTCATTTGATCTATATAACTCAAATGAAAATTTTGTATGTGAACCAACAATGTGCAGTAAAGACAGTTTGAATGAATCTGTAATTGATATAAAACAAACAAAAAATATTCATAGTCTTGTTCTTAGTTGTAATGGATTAACCCATCATAGTGAAAGTTACAATTCATTAAACAAAAATTCCCTTACATCTTCTAATTTAAAATCAAAATCTGATAACACTCTATCCGTATCTTATAATAATGACTCTATAATAAATACATCTACCGCATGTAATATTAACAAAAGTTCAGATAGTATATCATATAAAAATGAAAATTATGATGAAAGAGTTTCAGAGACCTTAATTAGTGATTGTTCTGTGCCGAATCACAAGGGAAGTTTATGTAAAGAGTTGTTGAAATTAGCAAAATATGGTTGGTACTGGGGACCAATTTCACGAGAAGAAGCTGAAGAAAAATTACAAGGTCAGCCTGATGGTGCTTTTCTTGTCAGAGATTCTTCGGCGGATCATTATCTTCTTAGTATAAGTTTTAGAAGTTCGGGAAAATCTCTTCATACAAGAATTGAATACAGTCAAGGACTTTTTAGTTTATATCCTTTGCCTGAAAAGGAAGGTTTCGATAGTATACCGGAATTAATTGAATATTCGATCATGAATTCAAAATCTGCAGTGTTTTGTTACTCACGTCCTCGGTCTCCTGGTCATCCGGCTTTTCCTGTTCGACTTACAAAACCTGTATCTCGTTTCACTCAAGTGAGGTCATTACAGTATCTTTGTCGATTTGTAATTCGCCAATATACTAGAGTGGATAATATTCAGAAGTTACCATTACCAAATAGGCTAAAAGGTTATATACAAGAAGGACATTATTAAATAGCTAAACAAATTAAAAAATGAAAAACTCAATCTGTAATATTTTTCAGACTAAAAAGCAATGGTTTAGATTCTAGGTACTCTTTATATCTTCATGTCACCTGGTATATTGCTTTTCTATCTAGGGTTTTGTTGTGTAAATGAAATGATTACAAAAAAACAGCAAATTATGACATTAGTTTACTATGCCTAAATTGGAGATTTAAATGATGAGATTGCAGTTACTGTTTAAAGGTAATTAGTTTAATAATAAATGGTTTTCATGTATCTAAAAACTTCTTAAATATAAACATGTAGAGTTTAAACATTCTTACTTTTTAAAATTGGTAAATACAACTTACTCATTATACTTGACTTGGTAATACTTGACCATATAGAAATCAACCTCGATTTTTCTCTCACGTATGTAACTAAAAACCATATTCTAGACAAAAACCAAATTACTATAGGCGACACAAAACAAATAGAATTAAAAAATATCAAACATTGATTTACAAGTAAATTTCAATACAGGAAAAAGTATCCAGTTGGAATAGTCTGGCTATAAGAAAATTAAAACTGTAGTGAACATTTTTTCCTATTCGCAAATGTTATATAAAAATATATTTGAAATAAGAAACAATATTTTTAGCACTATAAATACAAATACTGCTTAAAAACTAACGTAAATTATGTACTTGAAAACAAACTCTTTTAGAATGTGTGCTATGTTAATATACTTTCTAAGCAAGAAGCAGGTAATTTGAAATGTAACAAACCACAATAAGTAGTTAAACTTAACAAATTTTTATCACATAACATGAATGTAGCAACACACACAATTCAGCATGATGTAATTTTTTTTGCACTTCTCTGCATCAGTGTATATGTAGTATATTATAAGTATAAAGGATCTGGTATCTAGGGTAAAAAAAATAACATAACTAACGATATCACTGAAATTTATACAATAATGAGATGATATATATTTATGCACAATAGCAAATATGCTTATTGTACACACTGTTGTTTATGCTTTGTTGACAAGATTTTATTCACATACAAAGATTATCATGTAAATTCAACAGCAAAACTGTAGTGCTTACCTTTTTACCAACGGCTTTTTATCTTCAGAGAGTTTGCTCAAAGAAAAATTATTATTTTTATAACCAAACCATATTCTTTTTAGTTATATTTTAATATAGGTAAATAGTATTGTAGTGAAGCATAGTGCAGTTCTTCATTAAAAATTATCTCAAAGGATTATGATTATAATATGCGGTTATCACTAGCTTCTTGTTTATAATGTATTTTTAGTAACATGTAAATAAATCTAGATTTAATAGTATTTGGTCAAGTATTACATTAGGAAATATTGGGCAGAACCTTAGTTATTGTTTATGTTAGGAAGTATTTATGTTTCTATTATTCTATTTATAAAATTATTGTGCCAATATTTTGTCTTCTAACATTTAAAATTATATGGAAAAAATTGGTTTTAATCTACAATTTGAGTTATTGAATGACTTTACAATAGCTTCGTTATAAGTAAGTTATTGTGTTTTAGGATAACTGTTTTTTACAATAGCTTAGACAATATATTGACCCCCTCCCGATTTATACTGAATATAAATCCAAATGTAATAGGGTGTTGAATATATGTAATTGGTGTAGCTTGAAATTTTTGAGTATATCTTATATATGTTCTGTTGAATGGCATTGGTTATTTTTGTTTTGTTTATGTAGAATTTGTACGTTTGATGTTATGTTTGTGTAGTTGTGGTTTGTAGATATGAGGTGTTCAGCAAATTTTGTTTTAACTTTTTTAGTTGACTTGACCAAATTGAATTAAACAACAAATGCAAAACATTGTAAACTCAGAGTTTCTGTATAAAATAAGCACTATATCATATTATAGCATAGTAGAATATAGTTGCAAAGTACCTATCTGGTTATAATTGGTTATAAAAAAAACAACAACAAAGTTTGCTAACATAGACTTGCTGGTTTTCAAGTGAAGTTTCTCCATTTATCACTTGAGAAAGCAACTAGGAACGAATTTAAAGGTAGTTACTATCTACAAAAGTTTTTTCAGCTATGACTAGTCAAAATAATACACCTATAAGTAATATTATTGGTAGAGACATTTACTTCATATGTAAAGCCACTGAGATTTAAATGTATCTTTCTTTTTAAAAATTGTAATAAATTAAATGAAAACGTAACATAGTATAAAATAATATGAATAACACATATATTGTAAAAGTATAAACTAGTTTACAATGAGTAATTTACAAAATAATGAATATCAAAATAATTTAAAAATACAGTATTTAGATTTAGTAATCACATCTAAAACTAAGTATGGGTCTCTTGTATTAAAAATATTCTTAGAAAGACATTGCTATTCAAGAAACTTGAATTCTTGCTTGTTACAATGGTTAACTGTGCTACTCTGAATGTTACAGTTGTTTCATCAAAACACAATATCCAAAAAGTTTTTGTATACAAGTTGTAGATATAAGCATCATAAGTGACACACTAGATTTTTATTAATTTTATTCTATTAGAGAATCGATGATGGCCAATGACTGGGTCTGGCCTGCTTTGCACTGGTTTCTGCAATACAAGTTTCTGCTTTTAGGACTTGTTTTATTACAGTTTACATATGTGTTGGAATTTTTGTATAATTATTGTTTTTGAAATTAAATTTGTTTAGATAAGTCCCAAAACAATTTCTCAGAAAACAATTGCTAATTTAGCAGCGCAGTATTTAAAAAATATCAGTAATCATCTGCTTATCCTCGAGACACAAGTAATTTTTGTTTCATCCGCATTTCAATTTTCCTACTCAATAATTAGTACTTTTTGTTGTGACCCATACAATGCTGGTGTTTGTATAATTTTGTATCTATAAAATGTCTACAACTGTTCTATTTCCTTCTTTCAATGTTATCAAGTACTTTTTATTACAAGGTCTTGGCTCTCCAATATAATTCACACCATTCATAATAATTCAGTCAGAAAACATAAATAAATCTTCATACATATTACATTTAAAACACATATTTAGAGGCATGAAGTTTGTATAATCTTTCAACAGATCTTTCTAGAATAGATTCTTGTAATTGAACCATCAGACAGCTTGAGTCTAACAGCGGGTTGAAAAATAAAGGCTATAACAACAATATTTGTAAGTGATAGTATAACCCAACTGATTTAAAGAACAATATATGTAAACTGAGGTTAACAGTTCTTCAAATGGTTAATACCCATTAGACAATTTCTGAACTTATTTTGCTAATAATTTACAAAGCTCAATTTCCTTTGTTTTGAGTGAGCCATTTTTTTCTAATATTAGTTCTTCAATGATTTTATATTTATCAAACATTATTCAGAAAATTTGTATAAATTTATATGAAAGAATTAATCCGTTTTACATAAGTTTATGAACATCCAAACTTTAAATTTTGTAAATTTATAAAAACTTACTGAGACAGAACGTTTTTGATCGCTATGTGGCAATCTTCATCAGTGTCTTCTGTTTGGAGTTGACAGATTAAGCAGTGACGATTTTAAAGACAGGTTTTTTATATTATCAAAGAATATGTGCGATTTGTATTGGGTTTGTTTGTTTGATATGTTTGTACGAACATATCAGAACATAAACGAACAAACCCAACGATCTGTCTCAGTTAGATTTTGTAAATTTACAAAATTTAAAGTTCAGATAGTCACAAACTTATGTAAAAGTGAGTATTAAAGTTTCACCGAACGTAATGGACTACAAAACTCAAGAGTATATGAATGATACATCATTCTTCAAGGTATCAATCTATAAAAATTATTGTGTTTCTTCATCTTCTAAATATTATATTAATTTTAGCATATATATATATATATATATATATGTATAGATTTTTTGGAGTAGGAGACTGACAGACTTACCTTGGTAAGAGTCCACCAGGAAAAACATCCTAGTACATCCTAAACTACCAGACCTTGATGCAGAGAAACCACACAAACTTCCTCATGGCTCCTTCTCATGCAATAGACCTAGATGTAAGAGGTGTCCAATACACCCCTCAGCAAATAGTTTCAACAGCCAAACAACAAAAATTGTCTTCAAAATACAGGGTCATCATAATTGTACATCGAAAAATGTCATATACCAGCTACAATGTAAACTTTGCTTAGCACAGTACATAGGCCTGACCACGGATGGTCTGAATATCAGAATGAATGGCCACAGACATGATGTTAAAATTATGAATATGGATAGGCCAACAGCTCAACATGCTGCGAGTCACAACATCACAACTTTTGATGACTGCTATACCACAAAAATAATTAAATCACTCCCCCCCTGATTGCAATCCCTCAGAACTGAGAAGATGGGAACTGTCATACCAGTGGTATACCAAATCCAGAGAATCCCCTAACCTCAACATCAGATAAATCCATTTTTTTTTTTTTTTTTTTTTTTATCCCTAATAGCCTCTAATCTCTTTTCCCCTGACAGACTTATATGAACTATAATCACTCATATGCTCATGGAAACAATATTTATATCTTTAATCTGTGCATCTGTGACATCTGATTTCTACTCTACACAATCTGTGATACAATTTACAATTTATAATTATTTTATTTCATTCTCTCATATTTCTTTTTGTGTTTTCTGTTTGATTGACAAAGACCACTGTGTGGTTGAAATATATCATTGTTTAAGTGCTTTTATGTGTTTCTATTTCAAGACTACAGAGTGGACTCTTACCAAGGTAAGTCTGTCAGTCTCCTAGTCCAAAAAATCTAAATAATCTTTACCAACCAAAACTAACCTAAATATATATATATATATATATATACACACACACACATACATACAACATACAATAGAGTCTCGAAATTCCGTCTAATTCCAGTCTATTTCTATTTCAGACAATTTTATCTATTTGAAGCGAAATTCGAATTATTTTACTGTTAGACAATTCACCGTTGCATCCCGATGAAGATCAACTGTGATCTGATATCTGTGTTTTAATTCTAACCGCAAATGTCATGAGCCTAACCGAGCTGATGGAAAACCCATTGTAGGCTTTCTAAAAAAAAAAAAAAAAGTTTCAAGGATAGCCCAATCATAAAATGAGGCAAAAGGATGTTTTTGGTATAGAAGAATAGACAAATTTGACATTTCTTATCAAGTAACTTCAAGGTTGTAAATGTGGGATTGATACGGACGTAAATCAATGAGTGAGTAAGGACGAACATAAGTAACGGTAACAGATCTTACGACTGCTGGATTGATAAAATAAAGTTCTGAAGGCAATGATGACAACATTAAAGATGTAGGTTTGATTGAGGCGTACAAGAAGGGAAAATTAGTCACAGTGAAAGAACATCCGCCTTGGGTACTGCACTACGCTACATTAAGCAACAGACATGTCGTCAAGAGATGTACTTCTGATAGGACATCTGTGCGATATTGCATCACGGAAACAATCTATAACCAGACGCACAAGACACTTCACAACTTTTTCCAAAAAATGTACCAACTGTGATGAACAATGTATTCTAATGCAACATTAAATTTATAATTACTGTAATCAACAAAGTACTTAAACTTATTTTGAGCGTTCTTAATTATATTGTTAAGGTTCATTGAAACTCCTATTTTTTTTCTAATGTACAGGAATGTGTTTCTGTGTAATTGGAGTTTTGTAAATCCAAGGGAGTTTCGGTGTCATTTACCTCGAAAGACTCTACTGTGTATACACACACATACGCATACATTTAATATGAAAAAATTGTTTGATTGGCAGTAAAAATTTAGAGCCTTTATACATATTATATGTGCTAGTAAGCTTTTGAATACTTTTATAAACAAAGAATGTTCATATGTTTTAAATATTTTAGATTATTGTAGTTTCTGGCAAATTTCTTTATATAAGAAGAAATATATAATTTCTGTCTTATATTACCAACCAAAACTAACCTATATATATATATATATATATATATATATATATATATATATATATATATATATATATATATATATATATATATACATATATATATATATATATATATATATATATATATATATATATATATATATATATATATATATATATATATATACATACAGATACACAAAATTCAAGAATATATATCGTGATATTTCACGTTGTCCATTATCTTTCCGTTGCACTGACTTTATGAAGTTATTATTATTAATTGTAAATAATTTTTTCCATCACTAAGTGCAATAATTTTACCTTATGTGATGAGGCACCTTTCAGTCACTTGACCATTGTCGAATCACTGAATTATAATTTTCTCTATTTTTCTGGTGTGGATGTTCGGTCCGTGATGTTGGTATTTGTTGATGTCATACATATATTTCTTCTTGAACTTTGTGTATAATGTTTTTTTGAATAGTACGTCGTCTGCATATGTTGTATGTAGGTTCATTAAATTGTTGTGTATGTTTTTATAATTGTGGTATTTTTCTAGTGAGTTTAGTTCTATTGGGTTATTATTTATTTCAAGTATGGTTAGGTTATTTTCGTAATTTATTTCATGTTTATGTGATATTAGGTGTGCTGAAACATTTGATGCTTTTGTATTTTTATTTTTGAATGCTCTGTAATGTTCTTCAAATCTTATTTTAAATGATCTGGTTGTTTTTCCTATGTAAAATGTGTTGCAATCGTTGCATGTAATTTTGTAAATTCCTGTTTAACAAACAAAAATTAAATGAAGAATTAGATAACATTACAAAAATAGCAATAGAAAATGGGTACAACAAACACCTTATAAAAAACATACAATAAATTTACAAAAAAACCTAATCTCAACACAACACTACAACCTCAACACAAAAATAATAAAAACTAAAAAAATCTACCTAAAATATAAATACGCCAATAACAAAATAGAAAAATTAACAAATATATACAACAAAGAATACTACACCCCAACATACAAACCAAACAACAAAATAATAAAATATCTTATTAACACAAACCACAAAACAAATACTCAGGCTATGGACCTTGCACTTTATTACAGTGGCATGAGGTTGTAGCCCTCATATTTTTATTTGGGCAAGAATTACAATTTGAGTATGAAAGTAAAGCAGTTAAACATCAGATAATTTTATTAAACTTTTAATATAATGTTGCAATCATACAGTGATAAACTTGACTCAGCCCTTGCAAAACAAGTATCTTGAACAATTGTTAAAAATATATTAAATAGGTAAAAATATGTTATATTTCAAAATAATATAGAGAAAAAGACAATATAATACATCGAGACTCTTACTTATGCTCCAAAGTTGTTACCCTTAAGCACAGAGACCATAAGTCAATAACAAGTGCCTATCAAGACTAAAAATTCTACAATAAACAAGTAATATAAACAAAACAAAAATTAAGTAAACTCCTACTTGGGTAAAAAACTGTTTTGGTTACTTTTTTTTAAATAATAACAATTAATATATATAAAGTAACATAAACTATGCCCTAAAACAGCTGTTGTATCATATAACATGAAATCAGCCATTTTATGAAATCATGTTATCACTTATGTTGTCCAAATGGGATAAAATAAATAATATTGCATATTTTGCCCCTTTTGTGAAAGTTTTTCTCCAAATAAAACTAAAATGAATTCATTAATAAATTAATATCTGAAATAACTGTATTAATCCAGTAAAAGTTTGAAACAATGTGTTTGAACTCAAGTGGCTGAATAAAAAGTATTTTTAATAATCACTGAAAATTTTAACAATATATAAAATATGTTGATACGTTTCCTTTTAATTATAGTTTATATATATATATATATATATATATATATATATATATATATATATATATATATATAATGAGAGTGTAAACTAATAAAGGAAATTGAACAACGATATAGTTCAATATGCCTATCCCATTAATCTACCTGCTGGTACACTTAATTGAGGATGCACGCCTCTCTTCCATAGGTAGTTTCAGTGTACTTATATATGGCCCCCTGTAAAGCTTCTACACCTCCTACCCAGTTTGAGAATCCTAGCTCTATTTAAAACCAGCTTTTTAATACAATTTTAACAAAAAGTGTTTCTGTCTATAACGTTTACTATGTAATAAGTTGATGAATTAGATTTTGAAGTTTTATTTCTGTTTTGTAATTATTGATGCAACTATTATTGCTAGTTTCAGTAACTGTCATTAATATTAAAATGAATATTATATATTGTGGTTTTATAGGAGTGAAGTTATTCTGAGACGTTCCCTTTGTATATATTGTATTCTACTTTTGTATATATTGTTATTTTTTCTGTTAAATATGAAATTTTTACTGTCAAAAATAAATGTATCAATTCATACACAGGATTCTATTGATATTTGAAATACCTAATCTTTAAAATGTACTAAAACCTCTGTCACAGCTTCTTCCTTAACTTCTCAACTGTCCATACTCGAGTCTTCACCTACAAAATATATTTGTAAGATTTATGCATTTTGTTCATGATCTGGTATCAAACTACCCTATCTTGCTTTGAACTTTAAATGTTGGCATGAAATAATCTTCAACATTCGATCCCATCATTATTATAAACAATAAGGTTATTTATACAAATTATGGTATCACATCGATATATGAGTTTTCATTGCTTCCCACATTAACTTGATAACTTATTTTACAATAAAAATATTGAAAAGAACCCCAATACCACAAAAATAACCAAAAATATCAAATAAAACAAGTTACTTAAGATAAGGGTTTACCTTATGTACATTTCGATGACCATGTCATCATCATCAGAGGGTCTTCTTACAAAATACAATCTAGCACACAAGAAGTTACAAACTAGATCATTCTAGTTTGTAACTTCTTGTGTGCTAGATTGTATTTTGTAACAAGACCCTCTGATGATGATGACATGGTCATCGAAATGTACATAAGGGTTTAATCTTAAGTAACTTGTTTTATTTTTTATTATTTTTGTGGTATTGGGATTCTTTTCAATATTTTTATTGTAATATATTGTACCACTGTGCTCTTGATATTGTGTATTGATAACTTATTGGTTAATAACTTATTTATAAGAATTTGGATTATTTTGATTTATATAAAACTTATTTATATTGACTATACTGATGTAAAACTTATTACACTTGGGAATTACTTGCGACAAGACATCCTATTAGTATAAGTTGTTAAATTGTTAACTTACACTTGGAGGAAACAACTTCAGCCTCCCTGGCTATGCCAACTTATAGTTAACAGAAGTGTAACTATTTCAAAGTGTAATAAGTGATTAACAACCAGCTTGTCATGAACAACAAGATTTCAAAATCTGATTTAAAATCTTTTGTATTTAATACAATTGTCATTAAAAACCCACTAACACAAAGGCCAAGGAACATCTAAGTACAATGGCCAATTTATGGAAAAGTATATGGATCTAAATTAATTTTCATTTTAAATAGGTCCTATAACATATTTGCAAAATAGTAAAATAAAAAGAGTTTGTGCGAATGAAAACATTATCAAGATAAAAGAAGGAAAGTCTTTGTGAAGTAAAATCCAGGCATTCATGAAAACTCTTTTATCCCCTGATGACTTTGGGATCTTTTAATAAACCCTGAATAATGGACGCTCTTTAGACATAAATTACCGTTAATTGAGGGAATAAATATTGTTAATATATCAAGAAATATCTGAAAACGCTTTAGATGAAGTAATTAGGAAAAAATATTGGTTAAGAAGATAATTATAATGATGACATAGTCATGGTGATTCAGTCACAATAAGGGACTTGTCAAGTGAAGATTCAGTTACATACTAAAATTAAAGTATGATGATATTTCTGACACACTGTTGATTGAAATATCTAATAATATCATGAAAAAAAATACATAAATAATATCATGCAGTACACGGAAAAAAGTTATCACCCTGAAAGACAGTGAACGCACTGTTTATTTATCGTGCTTGCCGCCAACCTAAATTACTTACTTTATTTAATTTATGTGTACAACCAATTACCAAACTGTTTAATAACCGCTTTTGATTATTTTTTTCTATAGTTTATTTTGTAAATATACCTACGTAAAACGCTGAAACATTAACAATATCAAATAATGAGTGACAATAAACGAAAAAAGTTAAGTGGGGCAGCATTCTGCAAACTGGCAAATGAAAAGCGTCAGAAGGAGGATAAGTTGTTAGGCTCAATAAATAGTGTTGACAGCTATTTTCAAAAAATCAAATGAAAATAGCCAAAGTGACGACATTGACAACAACGACCAAAATGATGAAACCTATGACAATCTAAGTCAGTCTACTAGTAAGACTAAGAACGAAAATAGTGAGGTGCGAATTGTTAACATTTTCGAAGACCATGAAACAGACAGTGACAAATGTTCGAACGATGCTGAAATTAAAATCACTACTGGGGCTAGTGAAACGGTTGTGCAAGTAAACAATGCAAGTGCTCGACTTATAAGTGACGATCCCATTGAATGGATAGTAAATGACCCTACTATTGAAGTTCTGTTATGGCGTGGTATTAATCAAAACAAGAACTGTGATTTTTCAAACTCCAAAAGGCATTTTGGAGAACAAGTAAGATTTTTGACAGCAAATACTTTTCAACATCAATTAGCTAATGGTGAGATAAGGTCAAGGGATTATTTAGTTTACTCTCCTAGCAGTGGGTTTCTGTGCTCCATGTAAGCTTTTTGGTTCAATATATGTAGCTTGTAAATCAAAAGTTTCTACTGAAGGTACATCAGATTGGAAAAATATTGCAAGCATTTTGGCCACACACGAAAACTCTCAAGACCATAAAAATTGTGAGCTAGATCTATTAGCACGAAAAAAGAGCTTAGGGACAATTACTAATCAGTTTGATTCATATGTAGAGGCTGAAATAAAATATTGGAGAAATTTACTTGCTAGAGTTTTTGTGGTAGTAAAAAAATTAACAAGCAGAGGTTTTTACTATTTATTCCCAATACCGGACACAAATCAGAGAACTTGGCTACTGCTGTGTTAAAATTCCATTGACATAAATGATTGTCGTGGACAATCATATGACAACGCAAGTAACATGTCTGGGATTTACTCCGGCCTACAAGCTCGTATTAAAGAAATTAACCATAAAGCACTTTATGTCCCGTGTGCTTTACATTCACTAAACTTAGTGGGCACATGTGCTGCAAGCTGTTGCCAAGAGGCATGCACGTTTTTTAATTTAGTAGAAAATGTATACACATTTTTC